>JAOPUG010000036.1:29055786-29068065 GCA_027564375.1 Micropterix facetella | reverse complement strand
GGCTGCGAGCGCCGTGCCGGCTGCCGCCGCAGGCGCCGATCCGCTGGGCGTGGTGGGGTGGCCGCCCGCGCTGGAGTAGGCGCCGCCCGCGCAGGCGCCTGCGCCGTCAGCTGCGCAGCGCTGGTAGCCCGAGCCGTACTCGTAAGCGCCCGAGGCCGCCACGTATCCGTATCCCGGGTGGCACTCGTACTGCGCCTGCGCGCGCGGCGAGGGAGCCGGCGCGGGCGCAACGGCCTCTCCGTACGGCGCGCCCTCAGCAACCGACGGACTTTGGTATAGAGCGGGCGTTGCATATGTATATGGGGTCGTCGCAGAAGGTGCACCAACCGTTCCATCGGGGAGGTAATCATAAGAAATTGAGTTGTCGCGAGAGACCGAAGCGTAGTCGTTTGCCGGATGCAGGTTTTGGCAACTTTCGTAATCGGAGTATTGGTACTGCGGTTCGGCCGATGCCGGCGGTGGCGGGTCGCCTGCGGGCCGATATTCGCTATTTATATAGGTCGTCGGGTCGGAATAATACCGATCGTTCGTAGAGGGAACCGCATAAACGGCGCTAGCATCGGGCGTTCGGCCATCGTAAGAGGCGGGGTATGTTGCGGAATAAGAAACGTTCCCATATTGATATGGAACTGCTGAAAAGTGCGAATCGGATATTTCCATTTGAGCCATTTGGTTTTGAACGTAGGCGGCGGCGTTATAGTCTTGCGACACAGCCGTGGGATAGGTGACAACGTTGCCCGTTTCCGATATAGAATTTTCTTCATAATACTGTGAGTTAGCGGGAGAAGGAGTGCCCGTTTGCGAATTTAAAACTTGGTTCTGTAAGTAGGAATGAGAATATATTGCTGTATCTTCTCTCGCGAGGCTATTCTGGCCGTATTCAGGATAAACGGTAGGAGTCGAAGCTTGAGAATACGTTTGAGTGACTTGAGCCGGTTGACTGTATACAGAGTATCGCGCATAATCATAAGCGTTTGCGGGATAATTCATTGGATTTTCGGGTCCATAAGAAATGGGCTGTTCGTATGTTGCAATCGGCGGTCGATATTGATTGTCTGAGGCGCTTAATTGCCCTCCGATCGGATATTGCAACCCGAGATTATCGGTAGATATGTACGATGGATTATTTTTGTAGTAGTCTCCTTCGGTACTGGGCGCATACGGCAATTCATTGGTACCTGTTAAAATAGAGATAAAGGTAAACGAGAGGTGAAGGGTAATAATGTGAAAAGTATCGAATGTAAGAATGGAAAACTCACTTTCGGATCCGAGAGGAGCTGGTCGAACGGCGGGCAAATATGATATATCGATAGGCGGTTGAGTCATTGCTGAAACTAATACCAAATAAATTTTTAAGACAAATGTTTTTTTTAGGGGCTGTTTCAAGGTTTATTGAGCATTGTATTATTGCGACCATTTCTGTTCTATTGTGATCGCCACCTACTATAGTTCCACGCTAAGCTTCGCACCATTTAAGAATCGCAGTAAGCTTTTCGCGCTGGATTGTTTTACCTCTTCAGTTTGAAGGTAGTAGCCACCAGGTGGGTGTTTATTTTACGCATCAGTGGGCCATATTCGCACACAAGGTGCAGAGGAGTAAAAAAAACCAAATGTAGCAGTTCGCTTTAATAGATTTTGATTTCAATATAAGAGGAAAAAAAGTAAAAATCACATAATGAGCTACGCTGAGAAATAAAACAATCTGGCTAAGACTAGACAGATGAAAGCCAGCCACAGCACTGCGGTTAAAAGTCGTACACTCTTTTTTTGTGCTGGAAATAAGAAAGCGAAGCAAACAAGTAAGCTTGTGATGTCACATGATCCTGAAGAAGATTGTTTGTTAAAGGCAATGCAGCGCGGCGGATAAAACTTTAGTTGCAGAAATGCGATTCTTTCAGAGCGAATGACAGAAGAGCGCAGCCAACGCAAAAAAGCTCTTCTACCAGAGCGACAGATGAAGCATTTGTGGTAATAACTTAGTATTTTGGCTGGAGTAATAATTCCAAGGATGGCATGGAAACTACCGCATTTTTTAAAAAATATGTTGATAGCACAACTATCCTGCCCGCCTTGAAATTTATTTTCAAAGAATAATTAAAAATGGAAGAAAAATTGGGAGTGGTCTTTCGTTGACGTTGTAATAGTAATCTACATAATTTTGTAGTTACCCGGAGCCAGCCAGATAAAGGTATGTGCCTACTAGTATTATTTGGTTGGTTCTAAAAGGTATCTGGCGGACTTTAAAAGAATTATTTTTATTATACTGCCACTAAGATGAACTCAATGTTAAGAATCGCTAGCAGTGACCATTAATCCAGTGTCAGGACAATGTCAGACGAGTGACTCAATCGATCGATCGAACGACGACCAACTCAAATCGTTCGCTGCTTGACTGCCACTTGGGAAGAGCCACTGACAATTTAATTGTTTTGATCCATATTTCTATTCTGATCCGTCTGAAAATGGATACTGTCCAGCTAGCTCTCGTGGCTTACTTGTATCGTAAAAGGAAACCAAAACGTAAAAAGCATAGATTTTGGGTACACCATATTCTCGTGAATAAAAATGATTACAGCTTATTTTATACTTTGTATCCTTGATTAAAGAAATTGCTGGGCGTTGTACAATTTCAAATATTAATTTTTCAATGTCAATGTCCATGTTGGCAAGAAGCGCGATACCCAACTGCGTACATGTGACAGACTGAATTGAAAATAGTGATGGGACTGGGTATGGTTGGCTGGGGTCGCACAGGGTCGACGTGATGGCCTCACCTGCCAAGTGTCGCCACCCTGTGTAGCAGGTGTGTATTAAAAACACATGTTACCGAGTCGCTCGTCTGACACTGGTTTCAGATGAAAGGATGGGATGCGGAATATCACGTTAATTCGTGTCGATGCCGCAACCGGTAGTAATGAATATAAGTCGATCAATCTTACCAGAGGATCTAGACATGTATGGCAAGTAGTCCTTCAGTTTAGGGGCGGTCGGTTCGGCAGAAACTGTAAAACGATAAAGGTCCGCATGAGACGATTCATCTAGGGGTGAAAAAACAAAGAGGAAATTTTCATACCGGTCTGCAGGGGCAGCGGCGGCGGCGGACGTGAGCGAGCATCTGCGGCGGCGGCGGCAGCGGCCAGCTGCTCGCGCTCCTCGCGGCCGACCTGGCAGGCGGAGCGCACGCGCGCCGCCAGCTGCGTGGCGCTGCCTGCCAGCCGCCGGTAGAAGTCCACACCCTTACGCGCCTTCGCCAGTAAGTCCTCGCACGCGTCGTATGATGCCGCCAGCGAGGCCACTAGCGCCTCGCGCCGCCTTGCCGCCTCGCCCAGTGTGCGCCGCACCTCCGCCTGTGAGGCAAACAGCTCCGTGAGACGCGCCGCGATGCGTTCCTGTGCCGCCAAGTTCTGCCGCAGCACAGCGACGCGCGGCGCGTGCTTCGCTAGCTCCTCGGCGAACAACGCGGCGCGCTCGGCGCCGGCCGCCGTCGCCCCGCTCGACAGCAACCGCGGCGTCACATCGTCTGCGGCAAGCGCCGCGCGCAGCTCCGCCATCAGGGTATCTCTCTGTTTCTGTTCAGACGATGAGATGTCATTTATTAGCTGCGCTATGAAAAATGTGGTCTCGCGAGGCAGTCGAGCGTACTTACCTGCATTTCCGTAGCTTTATCGAAGACACGCTTCATCTCATTCAAGCCGGTTCTGTCTATGTCTGCAAACGAAATGAGCCATTTTAAAAAAGACCTCTGCGGACGAAACTATCGTAGAGCTGTTTCCGCTCACCGATTCTCTCCGGATCTGGTATCTTCTCTTCGAGAATGTCGAGAGGCTGCGCGAGCAGTTTCAAATTAGCCAAATGCAACGTCATTGCTTTGCGGAGCACCTGAAACGGTCGATCGATCTTAGCGATGAGGAACGGAAAGTCCGATCAATGCGGAGAGATCGAGGCTGAGACGCACCTTATTACTGTCGTCGGCCTTAGCGTGCGCGTCCGAGTACTTGGCGAGCTCGCGTCGCAGATCGGCGAGCAACAGAGAAGGCGCGCGACTGGCGGCGCGACACTCGTCCTCCTCGTCGCGCAGCGTGAGGCGCGCTGCCTCGAGCGCAGCATGCGCGTCTTCGCGCAGCCCGGCGAGTTCGTTCATGGCGGCGGCGGGCTCGGCAGCGGCCTCAGGGCGCGCGGCAAGCGCGGCTGCACGGTCAACTAGCGCCTGCGGCAACCGCGCAGCCGCACGTTCGCCCGCCCACTCCTCGGGCCGCAGTGAAGCCAGAAACTCAGCCAGCGAGCGGCTCTTGGCCTCGGCCTCGTCGCCGACGGTGCGCAACAGCGCCGCCTTCTCCTCCGAGTACACGGAGGCCGCCTCATGCGCGCCGAGCGGCACGAGCCGCGCGAACGCCGGAGGGCCCACCACCTGCAACGTATGAGATTGCACCGACGCTCGCGGTTAACGGTCGCGTCGCGATCTACGCTCTGTCCATACGGCTTCGCTCACCTCCGGGTCGTCAAAGTCAATGTGAATATCCTTAGCGAGCGGGGCGGGCCTTGGCTCGAGCAGTGCATCCTCGCCGGGCACCTCCTCGCGGTAGATGAACTCGTTCTCCTTTTTAGCCGCCTTTGCCTTCCCTTCGACGACGTCCTCGGTGAAGGCAAGCGCCTCGTCGAACGCCTCCCGACCGCCGATTCCCTTAGCAAGCTTCTTCGCCTCTTGCAGCTTGTCGCAGGCCGCCCGGAAGTAAGCCACCCTCTCGCCCATCTTCTGCTGTTCCTCCGCGTGCATTCCCTGCGGACGATTCGGATGTAAACTTACAAGATAAAATTACATCGAATAGAATCAATGTAAACGGTATATCTCAGAATGAGTGCGCTTCGTCTGCGAACTAATCGAACTACTACTCACCGAATAGAGGTACACGATGCAACGGTCGTAGGCAATCTTAAAGTTGATATATTTGCTATATCGGTTATACAGCTTGGGCTTCAGCGTTTCGTGCAGAGTATCCTGTCCGCCGGCGGGGCCCAGAAGAGACAAAGCGTTTCTGTAGTAAATGACTGCCTGCACGCCGACCGAACCTGTCCAAAATGTACATTTATGCATATGAGCTTTCTACGTAGATCGATTGATCGGTATAGATAATCTATAAGACGACGACGATTGCAATTTGCCATGTGGATCCTCCCATTATATTTTGTTTCTAATTTATTACTAATTGAGACACGCTGAATTGAATGACATCAAAATAAAATATCGGTCTGTCTATTTGTCAATTAAGGTCTCCAAAACTAATGTACCGACTTTGATCGTTTTTTTCTTCTAAATATAGTATCTAAATCTAAATATATATTACTTATTTAATTAATTTTATTATTACACTTATGGGGGTTCAGTGGTGGGCTCCGTACTAACGACCGGCTGTGGTAGGTTTAGGACAGCTGTCTTACCGCATCCGAGTGTGCACCTTACCACCTATTCACTCCCCGTTTGAAGCCATAAAATTTGAGATATGCAAAATTGTTATTTTAGATTTTTTTATAGGAAGGACTTAAATATTTTTCTGGAGAGACCAATATCTTTAGAGACAAAACAGAGATTTGGATGGTAGGCCATTATAACCAATTATAGATATTAATTGGCGTCAAGGCGAAAAGTATATAATACTTATGAAGTTATAGATATTAATTGATTCAACACAAGGTCTAGCCCGTGCCCGCAGGGCACATCAATGCCACTTAATAAAACATTTTGATTTTATAGTAGTTTATTATGTATTAATGTGTACATACATTTAATTGTATTTAAGTAATTAATAAAAAGAGAAATTATTTAAATTTGACGTTTATCGATTGTCGAACTAGTGATGCCATGACAACGCCATCTACCAGCGGAGCTGATAACTAACTTGTGACGCGGCTGCTTCTAGCCGAAAACTGAACCCGGTTTGATATTACAGTTGGCCGTCGCTGGGCGGTGTCAAGGCTTGCCTAGCTGTGACATTATGATTCACTCCAGAGGACTTATTCCACAAAAACTGTAATGCTAGCACGGACTCAGGCTCATCAGCTTAAGCTACCTGCCTGTTAAATATAATAATAATAATAATCACCTGGGACTAAAAGTAAAATGTTTATGAATCACACTCTCAGGAGTCTATGTTTTAAATATCAAATCAATCGGTTAACCCGTTAACCCTGGAAGTCGGTGAACATAGAAATATAGAATCCCAAAACTATATCATACAAGTTTTAGCCCGAACCCGCGGGGCACATCAACGCCACTTAATAAAACATTTTGATTTAGATTTTTTTATTTAACTAACCTGACACAGTTTACAGAAAAAAACATGGAATAGTTAGGCAATATTGAAATTGACATGTCGATGGAGAAAATGACGTGTCAAAATTTTAATTGACGCATTGATGGAGAAAATGAAATTGATATAAGAAATTTCCACTTCATAATTTATAATAAGCTACTATCAAGGTTTAGCCTGTGCCCACAGGGCACATATGAATATAATAATTTTGATATTCGTTTGTCGTTTGTACTTTTTACGAACTGATTTTATTTTACATATAAGCTTTTTTCCCTGTTATAAATGCTTCAAAGACGGAAATAGTTATTAGGAACTAGAGTGTCCATTCTCTTTTAGATACTGAACCAATTGAAAAACAAAATACATAAAATGAGGTGTTTTGAGGTGGGTATAAATACTGTTTCCCATAGCAAGGGATGTGGACTTCTCTTATGTTGTTTGAATTTTAAAGGGCCGGATGTTAAAATCAATAATTTTAAACAAAATTCATTAAATGAAATCTTGCAGTTCGTCTTCTGTTTCATTTTGCAGCCGTTGCTTATCAAGCTTAGATACGCTATTGTGCAGCAGATTTATGCATTTTTCATGAGGTACACAATTTGTACCCGGTCAAATCTCATAATAAATATTCTTGATTTTATTCTAATCGCCGCGCAATTGCACTGATTATGGAGGCGTATATGTATAGATTCCGGGTGCAGGATTTCATTATATTTAATTTATTAATAAAAAGAGAAATTATTCAATTTCTGACGTATATTAATTGTCGAAATCGTAAAACTATTTAAATTTGACATTTATAAATTTTCGAAATTTTCATTATGTCACGACAACGCCATCTACCAGCAGAGCTGATAACGCGTCAAGGTTTGATTAGCGATGAAATTATGATTCACTCCAGAAGCAACCCTGGGGACTAAAAGTTCAATTTTTATGAATCACACCGATTACTTGACCCCTCTGAAGTCTATGTTTCAAATATTAATAAATAGAAAAATTTACCTTTTATCAATTGTCAAAATTGTGATGTAACAACGCCATCTACAGGCAGAGCTGTTAACTAACTGGTAACGTGTCAAGAATTGCCTACATAAAATTAAATGTGGTAATTTAAAAAAATAAAATAAATAAATAAAGGTCCTTACTCGGGTTTTATATATCAGATGAAGCTTTAAAAGTTGTGTCTTTATCAATCTTTGCTGCATATTTCAATTTCAATTTTTTATATGAGTTATTGCAATATTGGTTTTTTTTTCTTACGGAAATAACTTTTCTATAACCTTCAATTTTGACTTGCGAACCGATAATATTACTAATTATGGAGTTATTACATTCGAAAAACATTGCTAGTTGCAATAGACAATACATTCTAATTTTCTTCTGTTTGGAAACAGCAAGGTCCGAAAACTGACTTATTTCAGAGAGTCACGAGGATTGAACAAAAGTCACTGAGAAGTCAATAGAAGTCAAGTTGAGTTAAAATCGGCTGAGATAATCGACAGTAACATAGGTACGGACGAAATGATTGGTAAAAATGAATAGTCGGGGTCAGGATGCTCACCAACGACGGCCGGCTTGCCCTCGTCGAGCAGCGTCTTCTCGAGGATGCAGTCCTGCGCCTGAGCGAGGCAGAGTTCGCGCAGGAAGCGCAGCACGTCCGGCGATAGGTCACAGCCCGGTGGCTGCGGGTAGTCCTCGCGCAGCCGCGACAGTGCACCCGCAGCCGCCTGGAAGTGGCCCACGGCCGCTTTCAGGCCGGTGGCCGTGGCGCGCGCCTCCACCGCGCCGAGGCGAGCGCGCGCCGCCGCCACGTTGTACAACACGCACGCCTCCTCCAAGCGCACGTCCTCCACGCGCTCGGCGCCTGAGTGCACGTCACGCCAGCGGAAGGCCACGGCCGCCGCCCGGCCCTCACCCATGGGGAAGCGCGTCCGCAGCGCGCGCAGCGCAGCGAAGTAGCGCACGAGCGCCTCCGTGTCGGGTGCCTCTGCGCCGCCGCGCACCGCCGCCGACCGCAACCCGTCCAGCCGCCGCACGTCGCTCGCGTACGACTCCCCGTCCTCGCCGTACGCCTCCGATATGTACTGCATGACCAATAATGTTTGCGCTGCATTTTTAGGTCGTCTAGGGGTGCCCTAGCCGCCAATTCATTCCCGCGACTCCCAGGAGGGAATGCGACTCGGCAAAAATTAAAATATGTTTGAAGCAGTATGGGGTAACTAACCAATTGTAATTTTGAGTGGTCGCATGATGGATGAGGAGTGAGGGGGAAAGAGGGAGAAAATGAAGAGACGAGAAAGGGAGAGGTGTGTAGGGGAATTATATGTGGTATCAAATATAATTAACGTAATATGTCATAACATAATATAATTAATCATATGTTATGGTGAAAGACTGCAATACATAGAATGTTAACATTTATTGGTGAATGACGATACATGTCGACCCCAGCGATGTATTTAATAATTCTTTTAGGTCATTTCCAAATTGACATATAGACATTCTGAACTTGCTGAGACCTGCAATAGGCACTTCTTTAGGGACAAGCATATTCCTGGAATGATATGAATCCTTTCATACGACGCAAAATGACAGTGCGGTGTTGTATATTCTAGGTAGCTTTAATTACATTTCTGTCCCAGAAATCAGTCCTCCAAATAAATTGCCTACAGATTAATATTGATACCTATGCATGCCTACATTGCATGCCTACTCTCTAGTAATATAGAAGTCCATTCAAAAATAATGCTACTAATTTTATAAAAAACATTAGATGGTGCTTTATTTGAGAATCGAAATGTGTGAAAAATGTAATACTCTGTAGAAATCTTAATATTCCAATAGCCGAAAAGGCAAACGTTAAGCTGACCAATATATTAATCTACTAACGTTACATGGACTCAGCCTATAGGTTGTTTAGCCAATGCAAGAATTTAATAATAGTAGTACTTGTAAAGATCACGTTGATGATTTCTAATTAAGATTTATGCATGTATGAGTTAAGCGCACCACGGGGAGGATTATATTTTTCCATGCATGTCTCATAAACGTGGTGATCGCTATTCAATTCACGATCGACCATATTCATCCTATCGTAGACAAGTATACATATATCTTGGGCTATGGTTAAAATTTTACATTTTTCAAATACAAATCTTGTGCTACCCCTGAGTGCATGTTTTTGTAGTATGAAATCTCTAGATATATCAGTGGAGTTTCCATAGAGATACACCCTAAACAGACATGTAGATTCGCCTGTAGGTTTTTAATCTCCCCACTGCATTAGGTATAGCCGAAGAGAGACAACTGCATAACTTTATGTAGGATTTTCAATTTAAATTACATACTCTATGACTCTCAAAACTGGATTCCCCGCTGAGAGTCAATTGTTGGATATAGCATAATCCATACCAAGTTGGTAAAACATCTGATTTTCTACAATTTGGTGAGAAATACATGCTTACTTTTTTTTGGAGTTAGTAAAGAGAATGTTCTCTTCGAATCATTTGCATTGATGCAGAATTTAAGGCAATATTGATATTTGAATTGTTTAAACCTCAAACTTGTAATATAAAGACAGGTTTTCATACAGCCAGTAACTGGCGTAAAAGTTGCAAGTTGTAAGTAACCTTACATGCGGCCAGTAGCCGGTGCGCAAATTGTAAGTAGCTCATCTAGTGGAAACGCACCATGGTAAACTTGCGTGTAAGTAAATTTTCAAATAGTGTATCGCACAGCGCACTATTCACGCTGGTGACTTACACGTCAGTGTTACTTGCCTGCTGGCAGATGCCCATTGGAAACGTTTGTCACAAAAATCAAGATAGATTAAATGCTCATTTCAGATTTTACTTCACGCCTCGGCACAATGGAGACAAGTGTGAACTGCGCTAACGCGCCATCTAGGCTTGCAACTTACGCTGGCTACCGGCCCAATAGAAACCCGCTTTAAGTAGGGGCGGGGTTTCTAAAATGACCGACTGCAGGTAAAATAACCTAAAAAAAAATTGGAAAAGCCCCAAAACACCCCAAAAGCGATGTATTTTTCAAATGGGTTTGCAGGAAATCCAAGAAAATTTCGGAAAATCAAAAACAATAACTACCAAAAAGTTGACTTTTCGCGCAAATTATCATGCGAATTTTTTAAAAACATCTGCTTATTAGGTACGTAATAACAATTATGATACTTATTACATTTTTTCGATTTTAGGCGCCATGCAAGGAGGCCTCGCACAGCGCCTAAAATCGCCCAAGGAGGCCGCCGCTGCCGCCTGGGCCGCCCCCACACGGTGCCTAAAATCGAAAAAATATAATAAATGTCATAATTATTTTTACGTAACTAATTATTAAAACAATACATATCGCACATACAATAATTATATATTCTATCAACACTAATCGCTTCGAGTGGCAAAGAGCAAGAGTGCTCAAAATATATGTCAAAAGTTGCCGTTTGGCTGGGTTTTGCATGGGCGACGTTAAAAGAAAATTTAAAAAAATCTAAATAATACATTACGCAAATCTAAAACAAACAATAGATGCTGTACTCGTCGTGAGGAATATAGTGTTTGCGAAAGGATATAGGTTGGTGGACAAATGATGTAAAAATCGACTTTTTTGGTAGGCGGATTTTTTTTGATTTTCCGGCTTTTCCCGCAAACAAATCGGGAAAATAAATTGCTTCTGGAGTGCTTTGGGGCCTCTTCCAATGGTTTCGTATAGTTTTAGCTGCTGTCACTTTAGAAACCCCTAGTACGTGCAAATTGGACGGTAAAATGCTCGCGCTCGCTGAGACACATATAACTTCACAAAAAGCCGCACTGTAAAGATGTTGATGTATGGGCGTTTGATTTTCAAGATTTTGCGCTACATTCGGGCGGCGGCCACTGATTCTCCCGATAGGTGGTTACTTACGCGCTTCAGCTTGGGCCCGAACGAGACGCTCTCTGGACTGACTTTCGGCTCGAAGCTCAGCATGGGGAGCCTCGGAACAGCCTCCATGTTTTCCCCTTCTGCCTCTGTCGTCGCCCTAAATATAAAAGCGCGACATCGACGTAACGCAATTCACCAGCACTGGCCAACGTCAATAATATTTATTGGATTACACAAAAGAACGCCTTTCGATGATTAATTTATCTTATTGGGCTGTCAAAGAACTGTCGTCTAACTTTTTGGGGCTTCAGCTGGTGATTAGGCAATGATTCACATTCATATGGCCAGATAGTCGGGACTTAATAATAAAAATTTATTCTTTTTATAAGCATAAGCTTTTAGTATTTTTTAATGTGTAAATATTGTAATATTTAAATCCACATTAAATATAATATGGACATTCAATCCAGTTAATACCTCAGGTATAGGTAGGTTAATGGCGGCCGTGAAAAGTTTGAATGTAAATAAATACGAATGATAAACTGTTGAAGGACCGAAGGACCTAAAAGCAAAATGCAAATTGAATAGAACATACTACAGGAATCGTAATGTAAAAAGCATATTAACGACAAGAACATATTTATTAAAAATGACAAAATGAAATGAAATTAGCTAAAACCAATATTATTAAAAATGATTAAAAACCTCCTGAAACGTAAATAATCATGGCAGATAATGAATAATGAATTAAATAGGAAAAGTAGGACTATTAAGACTAACATAACATTGACTATAAATGGAAAAGTTACTGAAGATCCAGGTGAAATATGTGAATCTTTCAAACCATTTTTCATCACTAAACCAGTTCAACTCGCAACACAAATATCACCGCCAATTGACTGCTTCAAATGTCGCACCCATCAACCTTAGAATTCCAGCGTACTACCTACTCATTATATAAGCCTCAATTTCCATAATCAATTACCAGAAAATATAAAAAACTTACAAAATTACGACAATTTCAGAAAAGAACTAAAAATTATTTACTTGAGAAATATTCTAATATGACCTTAATGAATTTTAATACATTTAATAGATT
>JAOPUG010000036.1:28883495-28893978 GCA_027564375.1 Micropterix facetella | reverse complement strand
ATATTTTCATATTACTTCGGCCACCTAAGTGGCCAAATCTTGAAATCCTGCTCAGTTTTGTTACTATGCACGATAACCCGAGTTAACTAATTCCTCTTCATTGAGGGAGTCATTACAGGAGTGGCACAATCTCGTGGTTTAAGTGCTAAGTTCAGGTAGGTAGTTGTTGTGAACTACCCTGAGCATTTTAATATATTATACATACATACAAGAAAATAATTATATGGGCTGAGGTTCGACAAACACTTGGGTTTTCCCCCTGCCCCAGTTGACTATTTTAATTCCTAAGTCGAAATTTAGAATTTTTTATTTTGTATTGTTGACATATTGTATTGTATTGTTTTATTTTGTATTGTATACATAAAGGATTTATTGTTGAGTTGAGTTAGTCGTACTTGTTTTCTGCCTGTCTTTTTTCTTTTTGTGTCTTGTTTTTAATTCACGGGAACGTCGAGTACGTGAACGACAAGGACCGAAGAAATGAAATATTTTAAAAAATGTAGATTCAAAATTGTCTTTGAAAATAATAGTACCACACAATGGGTTACTTACTGGTTGTCTTTGGCGATTCTTTTCAGTAGAATCTTACTTGTAGAATTTGCCGGAAAAAATATATAATGTACCTACTATTATCTATTATTGTCTTTTGACGTTCGGTGTGTGTACGAAATGTATTTACGCTGAATAAAATGAACTGAACTATATTTATTCATAATATTTTATTTATTTATTTGTTTATTTACTTATTTATTTATTACTTAATTATTTATGCTAGATTAATTGCTATGTTTGTCTTATAAATTAGTTGCCATCCTCCAAAGTTAATATGTTTGATTAATTCTTTAAATTAATAATTTCATATTATCCTGATATTCAACCAATCAAATCGTATCATAGAATGAACGATCCAATGTTCCTGTCCACTTACCATAGGTACTATGACTGTTCACAGAGTATCCAAAATTTATTGGGTTGTCATATTTTATATAAATCAATGTTGCCAACAACAAAAACGACCGCAGTGAACTCAAAAAAAGTTCACCAGAGAAAGTTGTCAAAATGTTGTTACTCGGGGTGGGACGAGTGTTGTTTATGTTGTAAATAAGCTTAGTATTTGTCCCGTTTGCGTTGTTTAATTAGGTGCTGCAATGCCGGTAAACAAGACAAATCATACCGAAAGCCATATCACATCGAATGGGAAGCTATCGGCCCATTTCAGGAGCGGATCTCTTAGAAATGTAAATTGGACTTTTGTTTGTAAAATACGTGTTATTAATGGAAAGTGGTTATTTTGATATGGAGTAGATCGATGACGGTTCTCTACGGCTCACGAAATGTGGGTGGTCCGTTTGTTTTTCTTGGTGTATGTTGAAATTTTGGTTATTTTTGTAGGCGAATGAAAATAACTTATCAAGTATCCTGCCCTTGGATTTCGAGACTTTCGTTTCGGAAAATAAGACAATTATTCTGAATGACACACTCAGAGAAATTCTTCTTTATCCTCAAGATGATGTATCGGTGAGTGAGCCTAAAAAAATTCTTGTCCGTTTCTAGAAGCCTTTCTTATCGCTTGTCCTGCCTCTGAATTTGCCCAAATTTACGAGATTTTGGCTGGAGTTTCTAAATTGCCAGAAGCTAAAACTATATGATACAATTTAGAAAGGCCCCCATGCACTCCAGAAGCTATGTATTTTTACGATTTGTCTGCCGGAAAAGCCGGAAAATTAAAATTGTTCACTTACCAAAGAGCCGAATTGTGCACAATTGGCCCACAGGACCATTTAATGATTCATTTTGAGCTTCAAGGCATTCATTTTGGTAAACTTCTATAAAACAATGAAAATCCTGTTAGTTAAAAAAAAAATTGATTTCCGAGAAAGAATTTCTTAGATTTCCGGCAATCAAATTGGAAAAATACATCTTTTTAGGGGTGTTTTGCAACATTTACGATTTTTTTAGCTAATATTAGTAGTGGCCAATTCGGAAACCGCACCCAAGGTTTTTATTATTTATTGCTCATTGTCATTATTGCTTGTTTTAATTTTATCATATACCAACAAATAGTATGTATTTTTATAGGTAGTTGTAACCTTGGTGAATCTAAATTTGGAGGTGTAAAAACAGTCATTAATTACTGTGGTATTTGATTGTTCCAGATCTAGACTATATGCTTAATTATAAAAAGTGAATGTTTATTATTAGGGCCCTAATTATTTTAATTTTTAAACAAAAAGTTTCCAAAGTGGTTTTTCTATATGGGTCGAGTTCAGTTTTCATTTTCCATATTTTTCACTTTTTTTTTAATCGTTAAATCCCGATTTGTACATAATTCAATATTACTTCGCCCCCCGATAGGGCCAAGTCTTACAAGGTTGTAAGGTTTTGTTGCTATGCACGATAACTCGAGTAAACTACGTCCGATTTTAAAAAATCTTTCGCCAATTGATAGTTACGGCTAATGCGCAGAGATTAGTTGATTTCGGGGTATGTACGATCTACCGTTCTTCTATTTCAAGACAGTTAAATTTCAGGCTGCCGCCTCTGCCAAAATATCGAATGTATGTATTAGGCGACTATACGTCTGTAGGAGATGAGGTCTCTTTAATTTAGAATTTATATATGGATCTCTATGCATATGGATTGTGCATTCAATGACCGGGCGCTATCAGGCGCACAGAAAACTCAGTTGACAAAAGGTGCATATAGATGGCGCTAGAGCGGGAGCAAAAAAACGAAATTACCAAAAAAATAATGAACGCGTAGAGCGAACAGCGCTGTCTATTACATAGCACGTGAACTGTTTCGGTAAAATTATTAAGATATAATCATAGAACGGGCGATATCAGGCACACACAAATGGGTCATTGCATATATATACATGTTATTACGTGCAAAATAATGAAAAACTCATTAATATTGACGATTTGTCTTTGCAAAATAAAGCACAATATATTTGTTAAAACAAAAGAGTTAATCCTTTGTCTAATGATGAATTCAAAAGTGTGAAATTATCTAAAATGTCGGTTTCGTGGACAAAACATTATTTGTATTTCATATTTTTTTTTTCCTTTTATCGTATTTATTGTAAACATGTCACTATCAACCACACAAAGTTTTTGGAGAGCTTGTTCTCCCAGTCCAATTAAAACAGAAGAACATTTGGAACGTCATGAGATTAATCTCTGACGTAACATTTCAGCCCCTTCCAGACAGTAACTCTTCTTCATTTAGGGGCCCATTACAGGAATGGCACAATGGAACTCTTATAGTTTACATGCTCGGTTCAGGTTATTGTAACAAGAAAGGCTTTTTAAATTTTGCACAATTTCAACGCAAGCAACGATTGAGTATTTTGTGTCCTGATGCTATTAGTATTATGTGTCCCGGTGGAGTAAAGCAGACGTTTTTTTGGTAGTTAGTGATGCAGCAACATACATGGTTAAAGATGACGAGGCCTTGCAAGTATAGTATATAAAAACGATGCATCTGTCGTGTTTGGCACAGGGTATTAACAGATTAGCAGACCATTTACAATATTAATACAAATCTTTGAACAATTGTAACTGAACAATATATAATCATTTCGTACATATATATTATTATTTCTTTTGGTTTCGAAGAGGGGAGTGAATGGGTGGTAATGTGAACAAACGCATGCAGCAAGGCAGATGTCCTAAACCTAGCACAGCCAGTCGTAAGTCCTTGGTCCACTTTTCCTCCTCCAGAAGTGTAATAATAATATTATGATGGGCTCGATTCCGGTCGGTGAATTCAATGGCAGCTCCATTCGTATTTATATTTCATTCGATATAAGTATAAGGGTACCAATGAAATTAAATAGACGTTCTTGTTAATCAGTTTAAAATATAAAAAAATATGTTTAATAATTTTTAGATTTTTAAATCATATTTTGACAATATTTTCTCAGTTTATAGATCCATATGTATGTACAGTAGGAATTTTAAGTGCATGCTTATCCAGTCTGTAATTATAATCATTGAATGAATGAATATAATCTTTATTGTATTGGGGCCAATTTAAAATAAAAGGAAAAATAGCGATATACATTGGAAACTTTGGCCCGTCCTATTTCTGTCAAGCAGTTTTTGGCTGAGTAACGTATCCCAGTGCTCAAGCATCCCCTATATTCACCCAATTTGGCTGTTAGTGATTTCTACTTATTCCTAAAAATTAAAAGTGCATTGAAGTGAACCTATTTTCAGTCTGTAGAGGTGAAGAAAAAAACGGCAGACATACTAATGGGCATGGCAGCCGATCAGCTGCACCACTGTTTCAAACAATGGAAGAGGCGTATACAGCAATGTGTAGATAGAGATGGGGAGTATGTTGAAGAAGACCATACTTAAACTCTTATATATTTTCAATAAAGTACACTGTGCATACCAGGTCTGTTTTTAAATAGCTACATATTGTAATAATATTAATGTTTATTTTTAGTGTGTGGTACTCCCAAGACGCTGGCGTACTGTCAACACAACTGTTCCCGATGCAAGAACTGCGGCATCTTGTCCACTTCTTACAAGACAGGCACTACTCAGTTACGCTTCCAGTTGGAATCTCGTGCATTACAAATATAGCGCTTACTCTGGCTCTCATCAAAATTTACCCAGGTAAGAAAACCTAAAAGTAATACCTTCAACGTCTGGCTAGATTATCCTGCTATGGTAAATAAATTAGACCGTACTGTCAGCTTAACTTACTGAATGTGTAACACCAGGCGTACATAGAGGAACAAATGGCCTATAGCGGAGGGGCTTCCCATGGCAGAATGATGTCCTCACTAAAATACATTCATCTTAAAAAGCGGCAGCTGACTTCAATACCCGCTATAAACAGATTGTCGACCGCAGGGTGGAATTGTTAGTTCTAGACTGGACATGGAATGGCACAGCATAGCCCGTAATCTTGTACCTGTTTCGCTCTACCCTGATCTGCTACGCTGAAGAAAGTTGTAGCCAATCATACAAAACATTAATGCTGTCGGATAAAAAAAAGATAATACCCATATTGCCTTAGAAACAGACGAATATGATCAATCTTTTTTGAACCATTTCCAGTGCTTTGATGACATCAGTTTATGTAATTATTTAAGTACTTCTAGGATGTTGGGTGTATTTAAGTACTTCTAGGATGCTTCACAAGTTACAACCGCGGTATGAAAGGCAAAATAAAGCCACTACACTATTCTACTATGTCTCCTAGTTAAACTATGTCTCCGAATTCAAAATAGCCCTGACACGGGTATTCTAAGCCAGGGAGGTGAGAATTGTAGTCATGGTCGCCTATGTTCGATATTGGAGACAGCACTCAGAAGAAGAAAATCTAATCCTAAGGAGTTCTAAAAAATTGAACAAATCGACAAGGGCCATAATCACAAAAATAATGATTCAACTAACTTCCTTTGTTAACAAGCAAGTATAATTAATTTTAATTATTCTCCTTATCACTTTTTGTTGTCCTATAAATTACACCACTACAATAGTAAAATCATTGACCTCTTATCTCTCTGCGGTGAGTCGGAATGCGTAGGTCAGAATTTGCTCCAAATTTCAGATGATAGAGTTTCTGCAGGCATGCTCATACAAAATAAAAGGCGGTTTAATGGTTTTCAGACACAATGTCCCCTTCCCTGAAGAAGACATATATGAAATTGACAGCGACTCAGAGGCAAACACTCAAGAGTCGAAGGCAAAAATCGAATCAGCCGCTAAGGAAGGTTTTCTACTGAAAGGCGCTGAGCCGGGGTCCGAGCGCATTCTCTTGAACCTGACGAAATCTTTCAAAAGAAAGTATTGCTCGCTGCGACAGGAAGTCGACGGCACTTACATCTTAGATATTCATAAAGACGACAAGAAAAGTGAAATTAAACATAATATCGTTATGGATTTTTGTTCGGATATAATCAAGGTTCGTAATTTGCTAAGCGACAATTCTCATTATCTAAAATATAGGTATTCGATTACTCAAAAGCCATTTTTTAAAATAGAATACAAAGCGTGGAAAATATTGTTTCGAACTGAAAATGACCACTGGAAGTAAAGGTTATACATTTGCCACAGAAAATGAAACGGAATTCAATGAATGGTTCGCGGCATTTACAGTGGCCGTCCAGAAAAATCAAACTGCACAAGAAATTAATAATCTTGATTCTCTGGACAAAGGTTTGTATTGTAATCTAATTGAATTAATTGAAACAATTTTATTCTGAGAAAACTTATATTTCTCATTTTCAGATTCGTCTATAATTCCGCCATCTTGCATCTACGGTACTCTGAAAGGGTTAGAGCATAGCATGAATCCGCTGCTAATGAGCTACGCTCGGGAGACCGACGTGTCGATCGCTCATTCTAGAAATGATGCACGATACAATTTGTTCATACTGCCGTCCATACAAACAAATACTCTGGAGCCACAGCTAGAGCCATTCAAGTAAGATTTATCCTATTATATAGCGGACAACACTTTAGGTCCGTTACTAACAGGCTGATGTGATGTTTATGATAAACGGGCAGGTGACCAGTCATCCAACCCCGCACTTAGTATTTCGTTAAGAACCACTATAGCTTAACCTCCATAACAGTGAGTACTCTCAACCTACAGATCCTGCAACTAGCTTACCTGAGAGATCAGTTGCAAAGTCTCAAAAAATTGTATTATTGGCTCTGTCCCAATTGGGTGGTTAGCTGACGCCTGTCCTTGCGAGTCTCTCCGCCTCATCTACGTAAGGGTCTTTTTAAGGGTCCCATGGCATTTAGCTATTATTTTGGATGTCTAGCATGCTGATGTATAGAGTTAGTTATATTTGGAATGGTTGATTTGATCCCATTTTTTGAAAATATCATTGGACAAATCTTGAAAATTCATTTATTGGTTGTAAAAATTAAAATGGACATTTTATTAATTATTTTAATAAGTGTGATATTCTCCATTGGCTTGATTACTTTTGTATGGGTTGGGTATTTAAAATATGAGATTCTTGCTGTTTTTAAGTATTTATGGGTTCCGGAAATCATACTCGAACTGGCTATCATCTTCTTTTTTTACTATTGAAGCCTGGACTTAATAATACTCCATAATATGTCAATGGGATAAATGTCAGAATAAGTCCGGTAAGTTTCCTTGTCATTGAAGTCATAGGATTATTGATTTTTTAAATAATTCTCCATTATCTTAGACTATGTCATAGGGCTAAATCTTGCTGAAACTCGCAATGCCATTTGGATAAGTTTTTTCTGGTTCCAGTGACATTTTTGTTCAAATTTTATTTGTATTTCTGACTGAATAACAAAGTGAAATATAGGTACAAAGAGTTTATTCAATTAAATTATTAAATTATTCTTGGAACTTAAAAAAACTGACCCAAATGGTAAAGCGATCTTTCAGCAAAATTTAGCCCCATGACATAGTCTAAGCTAGTGAAGAATTACTCTCAAAATAAATGGCTCATGTGGCTTGAACGGCAAGGAAAAATACCAGTTTTACTCTGGTTATATCAGAATATACCATGTCAGTTTGTGTATTGCTGTCCAGATTGGACGCCACATCTGCTTAAAAAGAAATAGCTTAGTGGTTGTGGAGTGGCCAGTGCGGAATCCGCGTTGGGCGGAATCCACATCATCCAGAAACCTGCTGACCTGAAAAGCAAAATCAAATGACGCAAGAACAAATGAATAACTAATTTCGAAACAGAAGTTTACTAGCTTTAATTTGACATAAATTTGATCTTGACAGGGAACATTTTGGCCAAAGAATTCTGTTGAAATGCGAGAGTTTGAGATTTCGCCTTCAAGCCCCGATCGACGGAGAAAGAGAGATGCTCTGCCAAGTGGAGCCATATTTCACCTACTTAGCACTTTACGACGCTCGCAACGGGAAGAAACTAACAGAAAACTTCCACTTCGACCTGAATCACACGGCTGTAAACGATTTGGTTAAAGAAATTGGCGATATCAAATCGCTTAATCAAAATTTCACTACTGACTATAGAGTTGACTTCAAACAGATGCCTGAAGAGTGGGTAAAGGCTAAGAAGCAGGTATTTAACTTTTAAATTCATTATTCAATTAACTATACTGAAACGTTCATGGTTACTTTTATAATTCTAGGCTTTACTTTCGGTCAACAATCCGCACCCCGATATATTTATAGTGGTAAAAATTGATAAGGTTCTACAAGGAAATATAAATCAGGTAACGGAGCCATATTTACGAGCAGCCAAAGACCCTCGTTTAGGGTTGAAGATACACAAATCGTTGCGGTCTTACGTTAACAGAATCGGTGATTATAAGATGCCGTTTGCTTGGGCTGCAAAACCATTATTTAGGTAAATTTGAATATAACCCATATTTGTTACTTCACATCATTTATATAATTTTATTTAATTTATTTTATAGATTGTACAGCAATGAATTAGATACAGGACCGGATTTTCCTGCTATTTACAAGCAAGAACCGGGCAGAATGTCAGATGAGGATATGTTAAAAATACTCTCGGATTATCGAAAACCGGAAAAATTGTCAAAACTGACTACGATTCCTGGCTGGATTAAGATACAAATCGAGCCATGCTCGGACCAGCCTCCTAGTGAGTAAAATTTTTCTATTTACAATCTACCGCTCTGTCAATTAAATACTGGAATTTTTTAGTAAAACACAAATACTGGCTTTATCAAATTAAATTATTTTGTCACATTTAAAATAGACCCATTTGATGCAATATACTTACTCTGGTGAATAATCCAGTTGTACCTCTTTTTATGGGTATTTTCTGATATGGCCTTCCGCCCCCTCTGCGAATTATGTCAAAACTTCTTCCACAAAATGGTAATTTATGTTTGGGAAACAGGAAGTCATCATATGGGGTCAAACCTGGTGAATACGGCGGTTGATCGAAAGTGTTTGTTTAGTTTTTGGTCAATAATCCATGTACGAATGTCAATATGTCGGATGACGCATTATCGTGGTGCAATATCCAGGAATTGCTCAATATCCAACTCTTATTTCTTCACCTGTTATGATACGTTTCGGGAATGTAGCTTCCGAATTGCCTCATTCGAGCATGTCTTTAGCAATCTGTTTGCGGTGAATCGAATCAAATCAAATAAAAAATAATTATTCTAAGATAAATCGCGTGAATTATTATTGTTATATATAGTAGCATAATGTTGATGTGTGTACTTCTTTTTATACCGGTGACTGTTTTGCACTTGTCGAAAATGTCCAGTTTATTCGTAAAACTGTTAACAGATTGAACACTTATCATTTCCTCTCGCAATGTATTCCAAGCATCCACCGGACGATTTGTCAAAAAGTGTTTCCTGGGGTTTGATGCTGCAGTTGCTTTATTTAATTTCAACAATTGTCTACGCAGGTATTTGTTGGCATTCATGGTATACACATTCTCGAGGTCGGGCACACTATAATAACAGTGAAGCATTTCGTACATGCAATATTAGATTCTCCTCGCTGTCTCCGTTTCTCTAATGTTAGATGAACTTCTTTCAATCATACGCCGTACGATTTATTCCTCAGTGGTAATACCAACTGTGTCACTTTTCTCTGTACTCTTTACGGGTGCTCTATATCTTTCTCGAAGTGTGGATTTCATACTTGATAGGATAGGATCCGAGGAGCGGGCGAACATAGCTTTTATAGAGCTCGAGGAAAAGATTGCTGGTGATAGTTGAAAAAACTTTCCTTATTAGATATAGAAGTTGGTTTGCTCTCGTAAATATATAGACTATATGGGTTTCCCATTTGAGGTCCCGGGATATAGTAATGCCAAGGTCCTTCTGGGTCATAACTGGTTGTGCTGTTTTCCCTTCAAACGTATATCCTAGCTGTAGATTTCCAGACCCAATATGTACAACAGTGCATTTATCTGCATTGAGATAAAGCAACTGTTCCTTGGTCCGCTACACTGTAGAGTTTAGGCTGTTCTGGATGTTCTAATCGGCTATGAGTGGGTTTGAAAATTTTATACTACACTATAATTAAATACATTACTATCAACTTACAGCATTTTTTTTGCATCGCTTGTAAATGGAATTTTTAAATGAACTGAACTAAATGAAACGGTATTTATTTGACAGTTTGTATATAAGGCTCGATCAAAATCTATGTTTATTTTAATTTTCAGACAGCATGACAAGTTCTTGGGCAGCTCTTAAGCCGTTTCCGTTACCGCCGTCGTCTCCGTTGACTTTGGAGCTATCCGGTGCTGGCGCCACACCCGAGCAACCGTTCGCTTCTTACTTACATCATCTTTTTATAAGACCTCAAATGCTGTCATTTGATGCCCAAAAAGTCTTCACTCGTGCTAGAAATATTGCATGTACGGTCGAGCTGAGGGATTCCGATGTGCATGGATCAGCTGGACTTATGGTAGTATAATAGTTCCAATTTATTTAGTTCAAGTTTATATCTTTCAAAAAACCCTCTTAGGATGTAGAAATTACAATGA
>JAOPUG010000036.1:28675199-28690315 GCA_027564375.1 Micropterix facetella | reverse complement strand
CAGCAGCATCCAAAGGGCTTCACACAGATTCCGACAAGTGTCTCACGTCTCCCCGATTCCAAAAATATCTATATACGCTATGCTTGCTCTACCTATTAGTCATAACATCCTCCAGGCCAAGTAAACCAGGACGCATCTGCAGCAGGACCTGTGGGCTTTGCTGGTAGTGCTTAGGGTCACCCAGAGAGGCTGCATACCAAATTTGGTGAAGATCGGCCCACGGGAAGTCTTCGGACATACGGACAAACGCTCAAACGCACAGCGTGCATCAGACTATATGGCCCGTCCTACGGACGGGCCAAATATGACAAATGAGTTACGGAATAAAATTAAATTATCTAAAAAACAATATTATTCAAAATCATTGAAATATCCTCAAATAAAATTAGATAATCATGGCAGATAATAAATAATGAATGAAATAGATAAAGTAGGGCTATCAAAACTAACATAACATTGACAAAAAATGGAAAAGTGACTAACGATCCAGGTGAAATATGCGAATCTTTCAACACATTGTTCGTCTCTAAACCAGTTCAACTCGCATCACAAATACAGGATTGTGCAAATTAATGAAATCACTGTGACTTGGTCAGTTTTTTGCATATGACAACACTGTGACATCGCTTGTGAGCTGTCAAAATATTAAAAATATAACCTATAATTCTGCGCGTGTTGTTAGAAATTGTTATTTTTTTATATTTTTTGCCTTTCAAAGCTGTGGAAGTAGTAGAAGAAAAATAACTGTAGAAGAAAAAGGAAGATGATACCAAGGGATGACAGTTTTTTGCTTCGCAATAGCAAGTTAAACTCAAGAAAAACGAGTCACGAGCTGCAGCAAGACTTAGCAGCATCTGGTGTAGCAATTCATTACTCAATTATCAGTAGAAGACTTTTAGGAGAGTTATTCGACCGAGAGACGGTGGTAGACCTATTCGACCACAAAAAGCATCTTCTAACCGATCGCATAAAGAAGCAAAGGCTGATTTGGACAAAAAACACTAGCTGAACTACAGGTGACTGGAAAAATATCTTATTTACAGATGAGTCTCACTTCATAGTTCAGTGATAGCGGTCTAAATTTGTCAGGAGATCTCAAAATGAAACACTGACTGCAGCCATATTGGCCAAACTGCGAAACATCCAGTAAAAAATGATTTGGGGGTGTTTTTCATTCATGGGAGTCGCATTTTTAGTACAAATCGAAGGTATGATGAACAGGCAAAAATGCAAATGCAACAGTATTTTAACAAAGAACTTAAAAAATGGCAACCGCAAGAAGGAGCAATTCTTCAACAAGATTCTACTCCCTGTCAAAAGTCGAAGGGAATGATGAAATATTTCCAGGATAAGGGGATAAATGTATCAGACTAGCCCAGCAATTCACCACATCTAAACCTTTTGCGGACTTATGAGGCATTTGCAAAGCTAGACTATTCAAAATGGACTGCACTACAAAAACAAAGATGATAGAAGCGCTCATTCGGGTTTGGTACAGGGATGAGAGTTCTCTGGAAATTGCCCGAAACTAGTTGAGTCCATGTCAAAAGTCTAATTTTGATGGCTTCATGGTTTCGGAAATGATTTTGGCAGAAACAGCATTATTACATGGTATTCAATTTTACGCGGAATAGAGTGGTGCCATGCCAAATTATCAGTCCATTTTTTGAGATATGAAAAGTTTCTATTATAAGTCAAGTTCCTAAGATGCACAATAGCCAGTCACCTCAAGTATTCGGGTCTCGCAGTGACTGAACCGCTCCAACCGCTTCGCTTAACCGGACTTGTTCTGAGCCATTTCAGAATAATTCCGGTTAGAGAAATTTCAATTGAAAGAAAACGAATTATTACCACGTGTAACTAGATGATAGTTTTCCGAAAGTTCGACAAAGTTACGGGAAATTGAACTACCCGCCTGACACCCAATTCAGAGTGACGACACGCAGCGTGAAGTAATCATTGTTCCCGTGAAGACGGCTAGTATAAAAATATTTATATTGTAAGATATTGATTTTACATACCTTTTATGATGAAAGTCTCCGGACATGAATCCGAAAATAATGTTAAGAATTTAGTAGTTTATCTATCACAACAAATTAATAAAGATAATGATAAAAGGGCTAGCCACAAGGAGTGACTATTCGTGTGTGATGTTCATATACAATATAGCTCTAACAAAAGGTCGGTTGTAGCTTGAGAATTGACAATATACAGATGAAGTAATTATTATCCGATCAAAATCAGAGCATAGTGGACAAAGTATAACTTTTTTGGGAAAATTATAAAAAAATTAAAAAAAAACTATTATGTAGACCTGTCACAAATAAGAAACTTGAAAATTATAAAACCAGCCTGATTTGCCCTTGTAGTCCAGGCAGATAGGAAAATCAGAGGCACAAATCTATGTAGTTCCAAAAGTTTCAGGATTGTGAAGGGGTAGGTCCCCTGAACAACGTCAAATACAGTCCCCTCGATTTCAGGCGCCGCGTGGGGGGGGGGGTCATGGGCCCCCTTTTTCAGTCTTTTTGCTCGTAACTCGAAAACGATACACCTTAGCGACAATACTTATAGAATGAAATTAAAGCTTAGAAAATTTCCACAACTTGAGTATTGTCGCGTAAGGTGCACCGTTTTCGATTTACGAGCGAAGTTTTTCCACAACTTGAGTAAGGTACACCGTTTTCGAGGTACGAGGAAAAAACTGAAAATGGAGACCTATAACCCCCTCCTACCCTCTCTCACCCCCAGCGGCGAATGTAATCGAGAGGACTTTATTTTACGTTGTTCAGGAGACCTACCCCTACACAATCCTGGAACTTTTGGAACTACATAGACTCGTGCTGCTGATTGCCCTTTTTTGGTTCATTTTGCTTGGGCTATTAATAAAGTCTTTTAAACAAGATTCTAACAAAGTGTACTTTTCAAAACCTATCTTTTCTATCTAACTATATCTTTTCAAAGCCATCGCAACAGAATGTAATAAAGTTTAAAAACCAGGAAATGATAATGTAACGATAAAGTTGGCAGGGGAAAACTCGAAGGGTATCTAAAACTTCCGCCCATATGATAATTTTCTTGTATTTTAGGATGTTCAGATATGATTTTTTGTTTTCCAAAAAATCTAACTTTTTGACTGCATCTAGCGGTCGAGTCGAATATTAATTCGTGGCCGAGGCCAAGTAGTTCTTGCATCAGTCGATAGAGGATACCGACGGTAGTAATTAAATTAAATAAATATTATTAACCAAAAATAATTTGGTCGTACAGACCCCAAAATCAACTGGGCTCTGCGCATTGCCCATAACTATCGATTGGTGAAAGGAATGTTTAAAACGGACGTAATTTACTCGAGTTATCTTGTATAGTAACATCCACACATCCAGACATACACAACCCTTTCCTGGTTTAAATGGACCCTAGGACATGAGAAAAGTCTTTTTAGACTTTACAATTCCATGTCCTAGAGTTCATCTAAATAACAATAAAATGTGTCTGGATGTGGAATGTCGAGAAAAGTCTTTTTGGGCGATTTATTGTTTGGACGATTTTAAGACTTCGGCGCCCCGCACGATGGGCTGAAGTAACTCATTTTGATGAGTGGGCGACTACCGGCATTCGGAAAAGTAGGGATATATTATATAACCCATACGACCTGAAATTATATAAAGTGAGTTTAGTTAAATATGTCAAAACATATTCGAAATTATTTAAATTAGTATGATCGTAAATAAAAATAAAAGGTTTGATAAAAAAATCAAAAACAATTTGGAATATTATTAATCATAAAAACTAGTAAATCAAAAGCTCGCGATACCAATGTCAAATTATAATATGGTAAATCAGAAGCTCGCTTTACCTACCAATGTTAAGACGCTGATGTTGGCTAAATCAAGAGGAATGATTTGCCAAGCGAAACACCAGCGAAAGCCAATACACTGAAAGCCTATTATTGCTTGCTCGGAGATACCATTCTTACTGCAAGCGATACACCAGCGGGAGCCAATAAACCGAACGTCTATTATTGCCTGCGCGGAGATATTCTTCTGAAATCGCGCATGACAAATCACTTTTTTGGTTTTTTAAAAGATTATAATGAAAAAATAAAAAGAGTCTAAAATATTGTATCGTCACATTTCAATCATTTACTTGGTATGTATTACCAATATAGTTTCATGTTGTTTACCCCTATAGATTCCAAGAAAAATGCAAATTACAAAGAGATGATTACTTCAGCTTTTATTTATTTTTATTCAGAAAAAAATTAAAATATTTTGTCCTAAAGATTAGGAAATTTTCTGCAAGATTCATGTTTTTATTTTTGTTAAAATGCTCGCGGGAGTCAGTTATATTTGATTACGAAATGTCACTTTTTCACTATTTGAGAGAGGTAGTCACTTTAAATGAAACAAATGTAATAGAGATTTTTTGTGTACACGACTGTCTCACACTCGACTGAGCTGGCGTTTTAGTCCGCTTACTTTCATGAGCACTATGCTCGCTTAGACACTCGCTCCGAATTAAATGCGACGTTGGCTGAAATCTTCCGCTTTTACTAGGTACTTACAGTAAAATAAATATTTTTCATCTGTTTACTAAGAAAGTTTCCGGTAAATGTACAGGAATATTCGGTCTCCGCACACGAATCTGAAAATTATATTATTAGTTTATCTGTCACAACAAATCAACATAGCTAAATCAACATGGCATAAAAACAAAAGGGCTGGGGCCAGTCGGATTGATTAGTCGTGTGTGACATTCATATTTTTGACACTGCAAATTCTTTTTATACCCCTGCGCAGCTCCTGTGTAGGGCAATTACTCACAATCCTGCAAGGTTTTGCTAATATGCATGATAACTCGAGTAAACTACGTCCGATTTAAAAAAAACCAATCGATAGTTATGGCCTATGCGCAGAGACCAGTTGATTTTGGGGTATGTACAACCTGCGGTCCTTTGGTTTTAAGTCAGTTAAGTTTGCGGCTACCCCCTCTCTGCCAAAATAGCAAAAGGCACTATGCGTCTATGAGGTCTTTTATTGTATTTTGAACCTACTTTTAAAATGATTAAAATTCTATCGAGTATCGTCACAAGCTTTCTATTAAGTGATTAGAATTTAAGCCAATAGATCACGATCGAAAATTCTTTAATATTTCTGTTTTAAAATCTGACGTCCGAGGGAGGCGCCGCTATCTGCATCGGCCGAGACGGCTGCGCCCGCGGCCGTGACGCGAGCCTCATGTTTTTTGCCTGGTCTTATGAGCGCCTGATACCGACGGGACGGAAACCGAGCAGTTTTAGATATTGGTCGAAGTTTGATAACTCCTTGGGGTTTCCCCTGCCAGTTTTTTACTGTAATTGTACGCTAAAATTACATCAATCACTGCATATGAAATGTCCAAAACTCAACAGAGAGCTAAATGCCGAAGACAAGGAAGAGCCACAGACTTGGTGACTATCGATCGGTCTCAGAATGTATCGGTAAACCTACAAAAAAACTAACAAAAAGAAAGTAATAAACGAAAATATATAAACTAACCTCAAAATTTTGACCTAAGGAAAATATTTAAATTACAAATCTTTTACAGCGTCAACGCTAGTAGTAAGGAGGCAGTTTATATAACAGCCAATAATTATCATGATTCAATATTGTATCTTCAAGATTATCATTCGAAATGATAAATTGAACCCATGTGAAGCGGCCGCCAGGTTTATGCCTTTTTTAAAATTGTATTTCTCATTTAAAATATATTTTTACATAAATAAAAGTCTTCCTCAATCTGCAAACGTAAGAAAACACATATAATCACTGCCCATAAATAATAAAAACCCACAAAAAAGGCGGAAAATGCAATTTCACAGTACAGGTGTCCGCACGTTTCTATACAACTGTCAGCCCATGGTTCCGCCATTTGGTTTTCAGTTTCACGGCTAGATATAGATATGACTATGATTTTAGTATTGAATCCTACAACCCGAGCTTCGTACGAATGCTCCCTCGTGCGGTGCGTTATCACTTCACACCTCAGTGACGGCGGTGTGAAGCGTGGAAAAAAGTGGCAGTAAACATCATCACTACCTTTATTATAGTTAATTATAATAGTTATTAAATAAAAATTCTTACACAGGTTTACCTTGTTAATAAGTCAATATGACATTTGACATTTGACATTTCTCTAAGTATTTCTATAAATATGTTGAAGGAATAAATCAAAAGATATAGTTTAACTTCCTCTGCATAAATAAATAGAACCGTGCTGATTCGAATTTCCTTTTGAGTTTCGACAAAAAATGGTTTTATTTTTGGATCATTTAATTGTTTTGTCTAGTCCTCTATCGCATCATTGACTACGGATTGCTTTCTGTTACCTATCTATTACTTCCTAAAGTGTTTTTATAAATAAAGGAGCGAAACCTAGCGCGTCCAAGCGTACAGATTCAGCTTTTCTAGTAACTTACTTATAGAACAATGACTTGCAGTATAACAATTAATCCAAAAGCGGAAACTCTTCGCTTTTAACCGGTAAAGAATTGAGGATATCTCGGATATGGTTCGGCATGTACTGAATGAGCGATCGAGACGATAAAAATAAAAATAAACATTCCATATGAGTTGAAATTGCAGTGTTCGTTTTAATTTAAATGCAACATTAAAATCGCCTTATCGTCGGTTAAGCAAAAATGCCTTATAAGAGTATTTAATAAATTCTCCCGAGGTAAAAATGGATGAAGACGAGCTGACTCGTAAAGCGGAAGTAAAGAATGAAAACTGCGAAGCTTTGTATCAGTCTGTAGTTTTATTTATAAAAAAAGGAGACAACGCGACGATTGGCTTTGTTTTGAGCGTTGACAAGTAAATCTGATATTGCAGATGTGATAAATGGTTGCGACGCGAAATTGAAGGTTTTACCTGATGTTGCATCTTTGTTTATTTTTAAACTTTATCAATGTAGCGTCCTTGACTTTCATTCTTAAATAAGATAAAGGATAAAAGGATGAAGCATTATGAATTCCACATACATTCTATTAATATCTCCTTATAATTTCTTGATGGCGAAAGATTACTAAATTACAAAATAAAACTAAATTAAAATTGCTATTTATTTTCTTAAATTAAACACAAAAATAACAGAGAAAAATGACGGGTAATATTCATAAATTATCGTAATATAGTGGTATCTTACAGCTAATATGTTTCAGCCTACCATTGATAACGACGGTAGAAAATCTCGCCGAAACATCGGGTGTTTCAAACTTCGCTCGGTAAATCCGTTTATATCTAAGAATAATAATAATTCCATTTCGCTATTCCCATTTTTTTAATTCCCATTTAACGGTAAATCTACCAGGTACTCCCAGAAAGAAGACAATAAAAAGTAATTAAATTACCATTAGCTTGGGTTAACATGACCCAATGCCAACGTGTAGGTAGTTTTATTATTAACGTACTCGCAATAGTAGCAATTTAGGAATAGACATTAGTTACTTGTGTAATGCATTTTTAATTTCTGCTTTAATTCAGCGTACACGTAGTTTATATTGGTCATTATCTGTTGCGATGCTCTGGCGTTATATTGGGAAATATTCGTTTAGTAACCAATTATGGTTTATATCTCGTTTTTTGTTATTTTCTGGCGTCAACATATTTCATGAGAAATGGATGACAGGTTTACGTGTTTATATTATTTTCGAGTTCATGCACCTGTGTGGCTTTAATAAAACCATACATTCTAATGAATTCGTATATTTCAGGTTGGAAAATCATGCGAGATGCCTTTCCCTTGGCGCTACGGTTTGCATTTACGGTGTACCTAATAATCGGTCATTTAACTTCTGCTTTCGCAAACTACGCCACAAACCTTTCCGGCTTCGTCATTCCAATATGTCACATGTGCAATTCGATCGCCGACAATCTGCATCTCTGCTGGATCATATATTTCAGGAAAAATATACGTGAATGTGTTAATGTTGCGAACATGGAAATACAGCGACAAATTTCGGAAGAAACGATTAACATTTACAATGAAGGCATGAGACGAAACAAAGTTACATATTCAGCAATGATATTATTTCTGTTTATTTTAACATTAATAGTAATATTTACAAAACCTGTGTATGACGAATCAGTTGAAGAAGTTAAACTATTTGTGGCTGTTGGTAAATATTTTTAATCGGAGCGACATTTATTCAAAATACCATTATATAAAAGCATCATTATAATTTCGGTCATTGTTTGGTCTATTCCTGGCCTCGTCGAATGTCGTCCACACTCGCCGACCTTGAAGCCTCCTCATCTAGTCTTGTCCTCGGGGTCGTCTGAGATCAACCGCCCAGCGTAGAGATGGACGGCCTCATGGTCACCATTCAATGATTTTCCAGGTTCACTGACTATGGGACATTCTGGCTATGTGACCGTCCCATCTCCGGATGAAACTTGGAATAGTTTTCACACTTGACAAACTATTTTGTTGCTCCCGAGCCATTCGCTCGCGCAGGCTGATTCTGAGCACGATTCGTTCCCCTGCTCGGATAAGAGTCATAGTCTTCGATCCTGAATTAAAGACAGGTTGGAACATTTCTTTTCTTCAGTTTTATTAGAAATTCTGCGCGCAATACGTTTCATTGAGGCTAAACGCTGCCATACGTAGGAAAATCCCTGCCGATTAGTTTTCGCCACCCCAGTGGCTTATGACTTCGAGAAGTGACCAATGGTACTGCTCTATTTGAAGATTGGTTATGATCTTCGTCTTTGAGATGTTCATATCATCGGCATTCCTCCTTTAGTTTTTTAATCATTTATATGATTACTTTACGATATCGGAGAGCAGAACAAAGTGGTCGGCGAATCTAAAGTTTGGCAGATCTCCATTCGTCAATACTGATACATTTCCTTTCCGGTTTAATTGCCTCATAACATTTTCTAAAGCCGCTGTAAACAATTTAGGAGATTGTCAAATTTTTAAAATAAAGAAAAAAATAATTATAATAATACTTAGTAAGTGAGATAATATAATATTGGTATAAATGAGCTTGACGATAAACAAACCCCTTGTCTGGGGAACTTGAAGAAGAGGAAGAATAGATTAGTAGAAAAGTAACTCACAATGTGTACCTTATAACTATATATTTATATTCCGATAATTTTACTGGAGGTACTAACACTTTTACAAAAGAAACTACTTGAAATTGATATATACTTTGTCCGTTAAACTATAACTCAAAATGTTTTGAACGTTATGAGTGAGAATTAGAAGTTATTACTTGAAATGTTGATTTGAACTATGAATATGCTATGATACCCTTTTACCTAATGGGTTATGTACATTAAATCACTGTTAGTATTATTAAACCTGAAAAAACTATATCAAACCTCTGAAAAAATGTAAATAGTTCACCCAGCCCCTTTCGCTTATTTCTAACAACTAAATGATATTAAAATGTTGAGATATTTAGATACTGATATTGAGAATTTGAGATACCAAAACAAGACACTTTATAATATATTTGATACAATATTTACAATTCATTTAAATTAAATGTTTTTACCGTAGGCGCCAGAATTGTAATGTACCGCTCAATAGGCTCCGCGTTCTCTTGATTGTATTTACCAATTTAATGTTTTTATATGCCCGTTTATACTATGCATATAGCGTAATCTACCATTAGCTAGCTCATTGCATGGGAACACTAATTTAAAAAAAAATCAACCAATTCAAATAAATAAAATACTCAAGTCACGGGATTGCGACGATTAAGTTATAATGTGAAAAAAATTAACGACAATAATTATTATTTAATGACAAACAAATAAACTTGAAACAAAATAGAAAAAAAATATGAATTACACTTACGTACTACTAATGCGCAATAAATTAGCGTCTTATAAAAAAATGTTCTAATCCTTTACCCACATATATGCTTATATCTAATCCTTTACCCACATACAAGTCTTATTGTGGGGTGTTTTTTTTTTATAACCAAATCAATGGGATTGCCTGTATAGACAATCCACTGCCAAAATCAAGTTATGCGCTTAAATCAGCATTCTTTAAAATTAAAAGTTGCATAATGTTGTCAAACCGATGGAAATTGTGGAAGCTTCTATTTAACGCGTGAAACTATATAAGACGCAACCGATTTTTAACGTGTTATTCATCACGACAAATTCAATAAACAAATTAAAATAAACACTTATAAACTTAATACTATTTTCAACTAAAAATGTAAGGTTATCTTCAACCAATTTCCATAGATTATCATATACAATAATAACTAAGTTTTCCTTAGCTTAATACACCTTATATATTAATAAAATTTACATATGTTTTTAACTTCCTTTGGGCCCAAAGTTCTTTCTTAATTAATGAAATGTTTTTTATTTTGACGAAGAGATCCGGATGACAGATAGGTGACGCGTTCGACGCTTGATGTTCGTTCATTTGAAGAGTTTAAATACTCGTTCTGAAGTTCTTGTGATGTCCAAAAATTGTTACCTCTTCACGTGTTAATGTGCACGTGAGAATTCTGCAGAAGTAACCACAGCGTAGATGATCGTTGTGATACTTTGAATTAATTGCAACTGCTGTGAAATATTGAGTTAGCGCCAATCAAATGATGTTTCCAGAAAATAAACTGCAATGTTTATTTAATTGTTGTTTGAAGTAATTGATTTCCAGAAAGAAATCCAAATGGACCTAAAATAGATCCGGGACACTGATTTTTACTTACTACATTTGGGTATATGTTGACCATACTGAATATTTATGCAACTCTCCACTTGCGTTAAAGATTGCATTTACATCTACCTTTGTTTTTTTCTTTGTGGCGCCATCTTGTTAATTGCGTGTTACCTAACGATGGATTTAAGTGAAGAAAATTTACGATGTATGATGTTTTACGATATTCGCTGTGGTTTAGGTAAAAAAGAAAGTTGCCAAAGACTTCAAACTGCATTTGCTAATGAAGCCCCATCTCGTAGCTTTGTGTACGCGATAGCCGGCCGGCGACAGCGGCAACAAAAACTAATGTTGATGCTGTACGGCAACTAATGCAATCGGATAAAAAAATTACATGTCAGCAAATTCGTTCAACATTGAACATTGGCATGAGCCAAGTGCAAATTATTTTACACGTACACCTGAAAGTTCGGAAGCTTTGTTCGAGATAGATACCGCATGACCTAACAGAAGTTCGTAAATGACAGCGTGTAGAGTGGTGTGATTAAATGATAAAAATATAGGACGGAGAGCAATCATTAGCAGTATGTGATATACTCATAGTAACATGAGACGAAAGCTGGGTGTACTGTTACGAACCTGAAAGGAAGAGTCAATCGGCGGAGTGGGTCTTTCCTTTGGAGGATTTGTCGACGAAAGTCAAGAAACGTCGAAGCATTGATAAAATAATGGTTGCTTCTTTTTTTAGGAAGACGGACATTACTCTACTATTCACTTGAAAACCAAAGAACAGATACTGCAGATTGGCACGTTAACATTTGCTAGCCCAGTGTTTTAGAAAATGTTCGTGAATAGCAGTCCTCGCAACAGAGTAGTCCTCTATCGTTACAATGCGTGCGTCCAATCCGCTAAGATGACAACTGCGTTTTTAAAGACCTCACGCGTGTACCTGATTACGCATCCTCCTTAAAGGTCTGACCTTGCACCTTGCGATTTCTTTTTTTTTCTCCCAAAAATTAAAGATAAATATCAAGGTCCACAACTAGAAGTGGAGATGATAGCGTTCCGAGAAGCCATTGAGGAGACCTCTAAAGAAGACTGGTGCAACTGCTTTTCCCTATGGTTTCAAAGAATGAAAAAGTGTATAAATTGCCAGGGAGAATATTTAAAAAAAACTAAATACAATATAAACATAATAAGTGTTTTACTTTTCAGAATCCAGAAACTTTCAGTGGCCTAAGTACCAAATAATCAAAAAAATCTATGTCTTTTTACAGGATAATATGAAACAAGTGGAGAGCAGTGCTAGTCTACAGTCAGACGAGGGCAAACTTGATACAGTGTCAAATACAAGTGACAGTGACGACTATCTCCACAACGCAGAGTGGTTAAACAAAGAGAAGCATGTTTTTATATTGAGCTCTGCAGGGAAGCCCGTTTATTCAAGGTTATGATGAAACTGAAGATATTATTATTATTATTATTATTTATTCTGGACAGTCAGCTTTGTTGATATGTCTAGATCAGATCTTGTAAAGTTAGTCATAAACAATATTTACAAGTTTTTAGGTACAAATCAAGTCTGTTTTTAAATTGATTGACAGAAGCTTGTACTACCCACTTCAAATTGTTGTTTATTCCACATTTCCACCACTCTATTTTGCTTTCTTTCTTTCTTAAGAAGAATAGTTTTAAATTGTGCATAGTTAAGTTTTTCTGTGACTCAAAGATTTGTGTTGACGTTGAATATTCTTTAGCACAGGTACATCGTTATAATTTGTGAGAATTTTATACATTTCATGGCGTGATAATGCTGTATTCTGTAACTCGGAAATATCATGGACCCGAGGCAACCTTTACTCGGAGTAATTACCCGAGATCCAAGGGTTGCCAACGGGTCGTTTCTAAGGATAGGTGACATTAGGTCAACATCTACCCCCGCTTCTTAGGGGACATACATTCCCAGACCACTCTGGGTCTCAGTCGATTAACAACACAGCCGGTAAACCGATCATTGCTTCAGCCGTCCAGTTCTACCCGAGGTTCCGTCCCCAGATCTGCCGCACAACTTTGTCAACTGCTCCGAGTGGACCCGGCCACCCCGGAACGTTTCAACAAAATATATCGCTATATCGCCCTGAAGCAAAACACAGACTTAAGGACGTAGACAAATCTACATATCAAGCTTGACCTCAGCCCTTAAGAGACCGAGTCCTATTGCGAGGCCTGGGAATTTTCAAGTCCAGTGTGGCTATCCATCGCGCCCTTACTGCAAGATGCAATCAGATTTCTCCAATCCCACATCTGGTTGCAGGGTCGAGGTCGCTAGCGCGGCCCTCTACCTCGAGCAGCGGCAGTTCCTAACTGGAATTATTGAAGATCTGTGACGTCCTTTGTTTGGCTTGCCACCTGAGATCTAAGGATAGATAGCTTGAGGTACCTACCTATACCGCTTCCTTAGGTTGCATCACACTTCCAAACTTCTCCGGCTATTAGTTGTTGAAAAAATGGCTGGCAAACCGATCAGTGCCTAGAGCAACCGACCATCTGAAGCTTTCACCCGTAAGTCACCGTTTTACCGGGATACTAGGGAATCACGCGTATGTCACCGCATTACCGGGATACAGGGCCCCTCTTCAGGAAGGTTGTCAGGCAAAGGCCGACAAGCTTTAGTCGACTCTCCGGTCGACGGTGACAATTGATCTACTTACCGAGCTCCACCTAGGCCCGTGCGAATCCATCTCCAACCGCAAGGCACTAGGAATTTTCAAACCCAGCGGGCCTCCTTACGCCCGCACTCCCAGATGCGAATCAGATTCCTCCGATTCCCCGTCTGGTCGCAGGTCTGAGGTCGCTTGCGCGGTCCTCTACCTCTAAAGCGGTATCCCGCCATGCACAGCGGGTTCACCGGTTTCGTCGCTCTTCGTGGAGGCTGCCGGATAGGTGTAGAAACATGAGTGTCTGACCATGATATACAGAGGTGGCCATTGAGACCCTAGCTGCACGACGCCTCGGTTCTCAATGGCCAATTCTGTATATCATGGTCGGCACAACTCACGTTCTATCCAGCAGCCTCCACGAAGAGGGACAATCTGCTGCACAGCGGTTTCACCGGGTTGGTCCCTTTTATTAGTGGCTACTGGATAGGAGCTGTCACGCAAGTTGGGCCAACCAGATCACACTAGCGGCCATTAAAGCCCAAGCTACACGGAACCATTTGGAACCAATCATGGATATCATTGATGACATACTGGAGATTATGAAACTCTTCAAGATCACTTGACTCAAGTCTTATGCCACTGCCTACTCAACAGAGCTTACCAATCATTGACCCAGCTAGCCCCAATACCATCGCGAGCATCAGAGAACTAACACCAACTAGATCGTCATACCTATGGGAATATCCAGCTATCAGCAATGGCAATGTGAACAGACGTTGATCGAAAAACTATAGTTTGAAATTGTTAATCATCCCTCTCATTCACCGAAAAGAAAAAAAAAACAGAACACCATTAAATAAGCAATTTCCTGACATGCAGCACTACACGAGTATTACAACAAAAACAACAAGAATCAACACCATTACCAAGATCTTTCAATAACTCTCATGGCAAATACTGAATCAACATAGGTAGTATGTTCGATTCTCGGCTTGGTCACCATTTTCCGTTGGGATAAAATTAACGGAATTACATTTAAATTCTGTCAGTCGAATGCAATAACAATACATATAAACATTTGATAGTAGGGTTGGTTGTAAGAGATTGTGTATGATAATAAACCTGCCTGCATATTGTGAAATTTCACAATAAAGAGTAGAAACAAAAAAAACAAACAATTATTAAAATTTTACTTGAAATGGGGCACACTGAAAATCAGTTTTATTTACTACTGAGTGTGTCTTTGATCAATATTATCTGTTTGTATCTGCCACACCTATTAAGCTATAGATATATTTATGTCCGATTTATATTACATATTGATGAAATAAATAAATGTAAATATAAAGCTGCCTGTCTAATCATACTTCTGACGCCATAGATAGACACAATATAGTGGAATGCCATAGATAGACACGTCTTTATACTGGGGCCACACTAACGGCAAAAACCGTTGATTACTGCGTTAGAGCGGGACGGACAGTCTCGTCCATGCACGACAACTGCCACCGTCCCACTCTAACATGATAATTAACGACGTTTGCCGTTGGGGTGGCCCCATGTTAGCGATAATTGAGTTGTCCTATATTCAAATCTAGTATATCAATATAGTTAATAGTAAGTATGTATAAACAGAGCTGCCATGGAATTCACTGACCGAGGTCGGGCCCATCATAATACTATTTTTACACTTCTGGTGGTGAGTAAGTAAGTAAGTACAAACGGAGCTGCCATGGAATTCACCGACCAAGGTCGGGCCCATCATAATACTATTTTTTTTTT
>JAOPUG010000036.1:28558957-28592892 GCA_027564375.1 Micropterix facetella | reverse complement strand
CATGCACTTTAAACGGGTGAAATTGAAATATACGAGTACACGTTGAAAAAACTACTATTCTTCGAGACACTTTCTTTCGAGGGCCAAGTATTCAATTCGACACTCTTATACAATGTACAATAATCCGATGAGTTGACCTTCCAAAATAAAGGATCTGGGCGTTATATTTGATACGCAGCTATATTTTCACACCCACTTGTTAAAAACTCACGACTTCACGAGTAAAATGTTTAACATATAGGTAATGATTTTATTATACTATACACTTTTTCGAAGTATTTTGGAATACAACTGCGTCATCTAGTGGGGAAATGCGGCCAAATACATTTTGAGATACGTTGAATTTCGGCAATTCAGTTTCTAACCTATCATCCTCTCTATCCTTCTAGCTTCACTTTAGACATTATGGGCGTATTGTAGATTGTAGACGTGTTGCAGCCTTTATCATTCTATCAGCCATATCATACGCCTATAACATCATCAAAGGGAATGTGTATTTACCAACAATTCTTGAACATTTGCCCCTGTACGCGGCGGTTATCTATACAACGATACGAAATCACCTGCTATTTAGAGAGCTAACACACTGTACATATATTCGAATTCATCGGTCTATCAGTTCGTAGGATGATCAAATGCAATTGATGAGTCATGCCTTGAATAGTCACCACACATTATCATTAATACATATATTTAATTTTAAAACGGATTAACTTTTTTAAACGTCTGACTTAATTACTGACATAACTGGCAGCCAGGTTTAAAAATGTATTAGGTACATAATACATTCGTGATAATGATTAACATTAACATTGACACGGTCAGATGAACTTTTGCTGTGATATCATCCGATCTTATAAAGTATAGATGAATATGATCATCTGCGACACGGCCTTATCTGCGACACGGCCCCAGAGCGCCATGTCATAAGCACCCAGCTTATCAACCATAAACACCTACGTACCCATAAGCAAGAAGAGCGTTTGAGCGCTTTCACGGCTGTTCCTGATACAGCTGTAGCGTGTCAAACACAAGACGATCTTTTCTGATAAACGTTTCCACGATTCACGGGGAAAACAGCGGCACTGCTGAATAAGCACGATGCGAGATAAAATATCCCCGCTCTGCACTCTGGTTGATGATTGTCCTCAATTGGCATTCTTCGTCATGAGTCACACATTACCATACAGTAAAATGTAACAACGTCTGTACTAAATAGACACAACGCAATGTCCGCGGTACCACAATAATAAACCTCGTCTTTTTTCTTCGCTAAATAATTAAATAATGTTTAATTTACAGTTAAATGGAATTACAAAGAAAAATAAATGAAATGAAATCATGCACGGTCTTCAAACAAATATTGCACAAATTATCCTCATTTTTTAGATGTTTCCTAATCAATCGATTCGTGATGAAATCAAATGAAATAACAGGAAAAGTAGCTCTATACATCGGCAACTTTGGCCCATCTCGTGTTTGGTAATCCCTGACTTATCCAAAATGGTTTAAAACCTATACCAATTAGTTTCTCTCGTCTCCACGATTTCAAAAATACTCATATACTTACGCTATGCATGCTCTACCTATTCAGATCCTCCTCTAGGCCATGTAAACCGGGATACACCTGCAGCAGCACTCAAATGGCTTAAAGCCTATTTCAACAAGTTTTTCTCGTCACCATGATTCCGTCACTCATATAAGCTATGCTTGCTCTACCTATTGGCCAGATCCTCCGCCAGGTCAAGTAAACCAGGATGCACCTGCAGCAGGACCTGCGTGACTCAGAACGAATTTGCTGTCACCTGATGGTACTTAGGATCACCCAGAGAAGTTGCATACCAAATTTGGTGAAGATCGATCCACGGGATCGGTCCACGGACAAACAAACAAACGCACACACGCACAAATACACAGATGCATCAGACTATATGGATCAGACGGGCCAAAAACAATGACAAAACTATGAAAAACCACGTTATTACATCGGATAATTTCGTCTCCACTACATTGGTTTGTTGTTTATATCGGAACATTTAGGAAGATTTTTTTTTTTTTTAAATATATGATTAAAAGTTGGTGGGTGGCTACCAGCCATGAAATCAAATTTAAATAAAGCTTGTTAAGCTCATTTACAAAAAGTATTCAAACCTTTGTTCTGAATTGAAAGTTTAAACATAAGCTTATTATGAAATATTGAAATGATTTTATGGAGTATGTTTACAAAATAAATAAAATTGTGTAATATTATTTATATTTGTATAATCTTTCCAATGAACAAATTCTCAAAAGAAATAAAAAAACTATTAAAAACGCTATACAAATAAACTAGGAAACAATAAACATATAAAGAAACTTTAGAGTTTTTCCAATCAATTTCTAAAAAAAAAATGTTGAACTATACAATTATAAATAATATTACGCAATTTTATTTTCTTTGTAAACTATGGTCCGTTGAACATTTACTATAATCACATGGTAACGGATCATAGTAAGGATAAAGTTATGCAACTAAAATTATAGAGCAGTTAATAAACTTTAACAAACAATTAATAACATATATCATATAGTACATTAAGTATGAAAAATGTTCAATTTTATTAAATTAAATTCAATTCAAAGTTATTCTACTCCAGTAGGTAGGCATTGCTACACTTGGTTGCGTCGTTGCGTCTAACATTCTCAGTAATATAAGTATGACAATAAGAAAGTTAATATAATTATGATAATACGTTATATAAATACGATAAAATAAAAACGTGATATAAATACGAATAAATACGATAAAATCAAGCAAAACTCAAAATCAGAACGACAGTCTTCTTATATTTTAGGTTTTCCACAGTGTTCTCAAGCTCAGAGACGTGAATAGATCCCTTTTGGTGATCAGTTGCTTTGGCTCATCAGTGGATACTTTAACGGCTAATTTATTTTAAACAATTGAAATCTTCTCTATTAGGCAAGCTATGAGTTATCAGTTCTGGCTATGCATATTATAAAAGCCCTGTACTATTTTTTTAACCTAAAACTATAGTATACGATTAGGTGCGATTAGTTTATCCTACACAGTGCCTTTAATGTAAGTATTATTTGATAATGGTATATGTTGTATGTACTAAGACTGTGTTTTATCTTTCTGTCATTTTTCTTGTAATATCATTTGGACAACGATCCAAAGGTCTGCCACTTTTGTACCCTGTCCCTACCCTACAAAGAAGTCTATCATGCTCTGCCACCAGCAGAATGTGTGTTAATAAAGATTTTAGAAAGTAAACATCAACAACAAAGCCCACAATAAGCATTGGGCCATAATTGAACTCGTAGTATGATATTTTAACTTTGTTGGAAAAACAATAAATATTCATGTGGATTTGTCAAAAACTGCATTCAATATGTCACACAATTAAATTTGCTACCAAATGGGCCAGGTGGAATACCGAAATTTTCATTATGGTGACCAGTACAAGCAAAAAATTGCAGACGACGCGTCCTGGTTTAAAAAGTAACGCATTGAGTTAACAGTTCAAAAGCTTAGTAGCAAAAATGCACTCTAACATAGTAATAATATAATGTTAATAGTGCATTTTATATATAATGTTAAAAGTAGTACTGAAAGGAAATATTAAATGTTGCTCAATTTTAAAATAACCAACTTTTCGCGCACTCGCACGTTTGTACCATGATTGAACCTTAAGACTATAGGTCTGTGAAGATACGGCGAATAATTTGTTAAAAAATGAATATAACCTCCAAAGGTAATATCAAAACAAAGGCACTACAAATATCTCACTACAAACACGGCGAATAAGGTGAATCCTAAGACAAAGCCTTATTTTAAGGAGTCACCTTATCGGTAAAGCAAAAACGAAACTAAACAATACTATTATAATAATGGCATATTATGTACACAAATAAATAATAGAGGAAAATCAGTCGGGTAAAGAGCATTGAACGTTTTAATAATAATCGTCATCATTTCAAAGAGCTTTCTTAAAAGCAGATAAATACACAGGTCGCACTGAAAGTTTCCGGAACTAGCGGATTAGTACATAAACAGTTTTTGTTTAAATAATTATATTTGACCATGTAACCTTTGACTGTAGAATACTAATTCCAGTACTGTAGATAACATTGGCTGTAGAAGTTTAATTCATCTGACTATCATTTGTTTTTTTTTTCATTGTGGCGTCGTTTTAAAAATTGCGTGTCTGCATTAAGACGGCTTTAAGACATGAACATTTTCGCTGTATGATTTTCTACGATTTTAAGTGTAATTTAAGAGTTCAGAAGCGCCTCGCTCGGCTTCAAACTGTTTTTGGCAACGAAGCACCCAGCAAGACAAAACATTATAGCTGGTTTGCAGAATTCAAACGCGGTCGCGTTAATCTCAGTGACGAATTTCGCGAAGGTCGCTTTTCCACCGCTGTCAACAACAAAAACATCGATGCTGTACGCCGTATGATCGAAACAGACAGGCATGTGATCTCCCAGAGATTCGAGCATCCTTAGGACTATGTTCCACAGCAAATTTGACGCCCCTTGGTTGAATCTGGTAAGCATGGGAGCATCGCACCAAGTGACGCGTCCTGATTTTTGACCCTCAGTCAAATTTTGTGTGATCCACTACGAGCACAGCTTTCTCACAACCAAATGTTTGTGTAGGATTGATTACACCTGACTCATGCCTATATGCTTGCTCAGGTACAATCAATCCTACACAAATATTTGGCTGTGAGAAAGCTGTGATCGCAGTGGATCCATAAAATTTGACTGAGGTTCAAGAATCGGTCACTTGGTGCGATGCCATTCTTATCAGATTCAACGACGGGGTTTCTAATTTGGTATGGAAACATAGGTATAGGTGATGAAACATAGATTAACAACTACGACCCTGAAACAAAGCAGCAATCGACCATTTGGATATTTCAAGATGAGCCGAATCCAACGAAATCGGCGCGCGTGGAAAGTGCCGCAAAGCGGATGCTTACTTCTTTGTTCAAGAAAACTGGACAAGTGGCTAATGTCGCTTTGGAGAATCATCCTACCATGAATCCTGATCGGTACATGACCATTTGCTTGTCGGAAGTTATTGACGACCTCCGTATAAACAAACGTAAACTCTGCATCGCCTTGCACCATGACAATGCCAGCTCTCACACGGCCAGACAGACAAACTAATTTTTGAAGGCGAAGAAGGTATAACTCACGAGCCATCCTTCAAACAGTTCCAACTTCATGAGTTGTGACTTTTTCTTGTTCCGAAAAATTAAGAATCAATTACGAGGTCAATCATTTTCATCGCCTAAAGAGGCTTTCGAAGAATATGAAAACATGTTTTCGAGGTCACCACGGATGAGTGAAATAAATGTTATGAAAATTGGTTTATACGTATGAAAAAGTGTATTAATGGTCACGGAGAATATGTTGCGAAACAATAAGTTGATTTTTAGCCATTCATTGTTTTTTCTTACTATTCAATCCGGAAACCTTCAGTGTGACCCTCGTATAGTGATGTAAAGCCGCTTCCAGTTGATTCTACACAATCGGTGACTATTAAGAGAAAATTCTCTGAAAACTAGACTTAGTATGCATCGGAGAGATGGTAAGAAGGTATGAATGCGCATAACCTTACCAGCACATCCTAGAGTAAAGGTGACGTGATTCTTTGAATACCACTATCCTCAACACGTATAAGAGCTCGCTTGAGAAATACAATCTAGCACATTGGAAGGTGTTACATGCTACGAGCGAACCCGCCGACCCTGGATGTTATAACGAATTCCATCGTTTTCTCGCCCAGATACGAACCCAAGGACTTGTGGACGAAAACGATCCACTTATCCAGTTCCGCCACTGCCCGTCAGAGTCCAACGCCTCACGGCGACGCAGTGAGAAAACCCACGCAGCGGGCAGTCTCACCACCTGACTCCAGAATCTAGCACAGGCATTTCAAGTCTTTGCAGTATCTTGGTTTTGTATATCTTATTCGTTAGTCAAACGGTAAGTTTGTTGTCGATGGCGTCACTACGCCATTTGATATACGGAGCCCACGTAAATTTCGCGCTTCGATGATTATGCAACAAATGAAAATGTCATTGCTAAAAGGCCAAAAAGGCTACCTCTTTCATTTATTAGACGTGACTTCTTCTAAACGTTAATGAACGCCAACTGCTAAGTGCAGACCTCATCTCACCCATGCAATGATTCAGCACTACTGACCTTTTGTAATATTCTCAAGCTTTACATACCTTTCTGTATTTTTGAGTCGAAGTCTTAAACAAACATTCACACGCTACATGTTCTATGTGACGAGAAATCCATAAAAATAAAAATTCGGTAAAAATTCTCAAAATTCGGTAAAAATACTCAAAAAGGCTTTTCCTGTGAGGATCATAATAATCGCTATAGAGATATAAAATAAAAAAACTTTCGATAATCTTAGAGTGAAGGAGTTACAGAATACTCTAAATAAATTACAAACCTTTCGAGGTTGACCAGTTTTTACTAAAATTCGCCAACATATCACGTGGTTGTTTTTTTTTGCAGAGTTCTTATTTTTTGCTAAATTTTACTGGAAAACTAATGAATTTTGAAAGATTTCCAAACTCTTGAGGATTCTTCATTTTACTGTCTCATACATTGATACTGGTATACTCGTATATTACTTTTAAAATCGGAAGCTGATAATCCTTTAAGTCCTTGTAGATGGTTTTTATCGATATTTCTCATAAGATATAGACTATTATTCAATAAAACTTTAGAAACATAAAACTTTAGACCTTTATCAGATTATTCTTATAATATTTGTAGTTAAAGCATTTGTAATTATACCTTTTATTTTGATTATAAGATGTGATGTTTAGGGTGGTAACTACTCCTTAACCCTAGAACCATAACCATAAAATGTCATGCTTATTAGTAATAAGTTATTACTAACGCACATCAAATTTACGTATGCATCGGAAATCAAAAGTTAAGGACGAATAAATAAAAATAGTTAAGTTTTTGTTTTACTGACGTATTTTTAATTATTAAAACAAATGTAAAATATCAAATAAGGGATGACAAAATGCATTCATATAAATAAGATCACTAACACTGTTAATACTGTCTTTGTCTGTTTCTACGCAATCTTCTATTTCACTGCCAGAAAATTGACCACTACAATTTAAAATTCTATCCAATTCTTCGTCAGTGTCGTAGCGTTTCGTTTTCTGTGACATTCTACTAACGCTATTACAAATATATACCGTTTGTGTAACGCTATTACAAATATATACCGTTATTAATTCTAAATATCACTCGAAATTTTGTCGTATTACCTACTAACGTAAGTAAAATTTACATGCACACGCTTACAAATTGCAATCTAAACTGATAAATATAGAAAACCATTTTCCTGTTTAGCCTTTTTGCATTAGAAAGGGGCGGGGATAGCATTCCAATTAGGCACTTAAGTATTCTATGGTGAAAGTAAATTACAAAATAAAACACAATGTGGATAAGTCCTAATTCATCCTGAAAAGTGGCTAAAAATTAAACTGTCAAACAAAATCGATCTTGTGGCAAAAGCATAAAGATGCAAGAAAGAAGCAACCCAGGAGATGCCGCGAAAGCTACCTCTGTGTCTGCCTACCATTGACACCAAATTTCTTTTATTTGTGGCAGTTCACGCAGTTTGGTTGCTGCTTGATCGTCAGAAGTGCCTGTACCCCTCCCTCCTGCCCCCTCTATTTTAACCAACCCCCCCTCCTTACTCCCCGTTTCCCAACCGCCGCTTCCTAACCCTTCCCCGCTTTTTATTATTGACGCTCTCTACAGACTGTAGCGAAACTAGTGTGTGAGGGGCGGACAAGGGGGTGAGGGGGGTAAAGTTGGTTAAGTTGAGGGATGAGTTAAGACCTTTTGTCCTATCGGGTGTCCCACGACACCTCTGTTTTTTTTTATTTATTAGATATTTCGCAAAATTTTGTCCTGGAATATTTTTCCAGTATTGTTAAGTATGTTGTATCTCCTGTTCTTGTCTACTTTTGATAATAATAATAATAATAACTCTTTATTTGTATTTACAAAACAGCATAGAAAAGGCGCACGAATTACCAATCGGCAATATCCAACAGCTAACAACCTACACGGGCGGTATAGTGAGTTGCATAAAGAGTACATAAAAAAAGAATAATTACATTTTTAAACCGAATCAAATAGTAAATGCAAAAATACCTAATAAATGCCCGAGGAGTGTATGTTGGGAGGCAGGGCCATAAAAAAGATAGAACAGATTAAACCTGAAAGAGATAAAAGTCTTTGAGGTGAGTCTTGAAAGATGCTACAGAAGGTGAGTTTCTTATTTTCACTTGTAGATCCTTCCAGAGCCTTGCCGCTTGAATACTGAAACAGTAGCTCAAGATGTCGGTACTTATGCAGTGGAATTTTTAACAAATTATCAGAAGCTAATCAGAGCGTAAGACGCTGGGAATTTTATGGTTCGAAATACTCGAACAAAAAGAATGGATTTCTCAACTGGCGTATTAGCAAGCCACATTAGTCGTGTCCTATGTTCGGACACGTGATCATACTTCCGTAGACCGAAATGAACCAATTGCTTACATTTTTCTGATGTTGTCCCTTCCGAGTTGTAGCCGATACGCCATAGAACGGTTCTGGGCTTATGATTGATCGCCGGGCTTCTTTATTAGCAAACCGATCTCGGCTTTTTCGTTCCATCAATCCCTGTGTGGGGATCCTAATGGTCCCGTGTATTCTGGTCTATGATAGCCGTTATGTCTTTTGGTTGGCCCAGCTCGCGGAGCAGCTTCTATCCAGGAGCCTCCTCGAAGAGGAACCAACCCGGTGAACCCGTTGTGCGGTGGATCTGGGGGCGAAAACTCGAGCTGATCTGGACAGCTGGCGCACGGGCCGAGCAAACCGGCCGTGCTGTCACTGACTAATATTTGGAAGAATTTGGACGCGCAGTGTGACCTAAGGAAGCGGGGGTAGGTAGGTACCTCAGGTTATCTATCCTTAGGATCGATTTACTGGCACCCGATCTCGGGTGGCTAGCCGAATTAAGGACGCCACGAATCCGCGATAATTCCAGTTAGGAATTTCCGCTGCTTGAGGTAGAGGACCGCGCAAGTGACCTCGAACCTGCAACCAGACGGGTGGTTGGAGGAATCCGACTAAATCTGCGAGTCAGGGGGTGAGGATGCCCGCAGGGTGGCAATTCCCTGTGCCTCGCCGTAAGGCGTTGGACTCTGACGGGCATGTGGTGGAGCTTTGTAAGTAGATTGTCTACGCCCCCAAGTCTCTGTGTTTTGCCTCGGAGTGATATAGCGATAAAATTCGCTGAAACGCTCCGGGGTGGACGGGTTCACCCGTAGCAGGTGACATACAATCAATCAATCCCTGTGTGGCCAGTCACCCAAAGTCACACTGTTTTTTAGACAGTGATTGAGTTTGCATAGACTATTTTGTAAACAGTAGAGAGGCATTTTAGTGATTGAATGCATTCCAAGACAGCAGAGTATAGGTTAAGGAAGAGAACTGATTCTGTACTTTCATACCTACCACGGACATCGATTTGAAACTTTTGGTAACTACTAACAGGATCTCGTGTTTTATTTATTCGAGGGAAAAGTACGGCGATTCTCTCCACAGTATTATTACAATCATCTGCGGACTCTTTACTGTTAATATGTCATCGTCTGACGCAAGCAGCGACAACTAGGTATTCCTAATGACACGCGCGCGGTTGGCTGCGAAGCGAAAGATAAATACTCCTTATCAGCGGGCCTCCATTCCATGATTAGAAAAGAAGGCGACGCAGAGCGCCCCCCCTCTGCCTCCGCCGCATTTTGCGTCCAAGAACCCATTGCCAGCAGCGTTAACAGCCGGAAAGAATGTCGGTGACTTGGTCCGCGCCGCGTCGCCACTGCCGCCGCCATGTTTACAGATGCTGTCCTTATTAATATCATTATCAGCAAGCAGCGCCGACGCGTGCGGATGACACGATTCTGTTTGCTGCGAAGCAGCGACGCCATTTCGGGGGATTACTGTCGTATAGCGTGGATATCGAAAGCAATGTCCGAAGCTTTCGCTAACATGAAAAAGATCCCAACAGCATTCTGCTTCAAGAATTATTTTAGAAACCCGGAGCCTAACGTACTGATATGGGTATCCGTGTGACCCAAACTAATTGGTACATTATCAAAATAATGGTGAACGAATTGAATAGCACCTGGCTTTGATGACAACCATGATGAAAAAAAGCTAAGCTGAAGAAGATAAGAAAATATAAATACAAGTGGTATCTGCATCGTTTTCCGACTTTGCAGCAAACAGCTCTAGGTCAAAAAGCAGACAGCTCTAATCGATGATTCGAGTTATGTAATTGTTACATACCTGCATGTTACATTGTCTCAAATTGTAACGTAATAAATAATAATAATAAAAAACAGAGGTGTCGTGGGACACTCGAGAGGAGCGAAGCTCTTAACTAATTCAATGTTTATTTTATTGTGATATTGTTATCTTATAATAAATAAAAGAACAAAATTTTATCTTAAAAATATATTTCTTATTATATTTACAAATATATTAAATATATATTTAAATGAATTTCAAAACTAGAAAACTGAAAATTGATTCATCCATCATATCCAATCATAGATATTATCGGTTTGTGGTGAATGAAGTAAGATGCATGTATATGTGTCTCTATTTTATCTATAAATCGTGAAAAACAGCACCAATGGTGGTGCCATAGTTTTTGCCGGGTCTCTCGCCGCGTAACCTCGGTAAAAGAGCAATTGCAATACTCTAGAACATTCTCGATCCTTCTTGAAAATTCATTGTCACTTCTATCTGCCATCTATCGGGTGTGCCAAGTACTGATTATAGCGGTATTTACACTTATTTCGCTACAGCCTGTTAGAGAGCGTCAATAATAATAATTAAGTTGGAGAAGGACAAGGAGGATTGTATAGGATTGAGTAGGATACTGACATTTCTGGCGATCAAGCGTCTCACCAAAATCCGTCCGGTTACACTTTTTGCCGGCTGACTCTCGCCGCGCGTAACCCCGGTAAAAGAGCTTCGCTCCAATAATAGGTTTTTATTTGCAGAGTAAAATGTAATATGCGATTATAAATAAGATAAAGCGAATTTACCGCGTGAAGTTGCAGCACCCGATGTTTCGGCGATATTGCAACTGCTGTTGTCCAAGGTAGACTACGCTGTCTACCTGATCGTATTTATAATGTCAAACAACCGCGATAGTCTTCGATTTCATGCAATATACAAGTATAGCAGAAATTGAAATCGAAAGACGCCTGAAAAGAGTTGCCCGATCAAATCACACGCACACTGCAAGTAGGAAGATCAGACTATATCTCTGGTTTACAGGATATACCAGAGAAAGGAGCGCGAAAAAATACAATATAATATTAGTGTATATTCGGCAAGTATATAATGTATCAGGTTGAATATAAAGAAGGGAAAACAAATATTACTATGTAACATAAAACACGTGCCTTATCAAAATCATAGCATAGAGACTAGAGAGACGTCACAGTAGGATTTAAACAGTATTTTATAACATCGTCAATATAATAAAGTTTTTACAACAAATGTTACGAGTATTATTTATTCAGATACAATTGATATAATTGCAAATGTTCTTGAATTATATTCAATATCGTATATACCGAAAGTCTCTAAGGGTATAATAAACTAAGGTCAACTTTGAAAGTAAACCGTTTAATAACAATTAAATAGTCAACAGAATTAAACAATATGAACAATATTCAGAAAATAAAATAAAGTATTTAAAAAGGAAGAAAATAGTCAGCCAAATAAAATAATCAGAATAAATAAAATCTAGGTAATAATGCGAAATGTCAACGGGAAATATTATTTCAAAGTAATAGTTAAGCCATCTTTAATCTCGAAGTCGTTGATATCATATTGCGGTCGGTTTCCGTCAGTTTCTTCTCGAGAGTGATTTTGAACCATTTATCTTATAGGATCTTTATTTTTACACATATTAAACATGCCGGTATGAAGTCGGCTTCCAGAGTTGAGTAATCTGCTGGAATATTCGCGTGTGTTGATCAGTCAACATTAGCAATTGTTCCTCGACGTGCGTCGCTCGCGTTCCCCAAACGATTATTCTATGATATATTATGTTAGAAGTGAGTTGAAGTAGGCGTAGTATACGTTGAGGGTAGCACTCATTCCGGCTAGCTTTCTAATTTTGCAAATATGATAATTTCGCACAAAAAGTTTCAATATGAGTTCTCGACTGTAGCCCCTAAAACGACTACGGCCGCGTCAACAATCTCGGTGCCTCGCACACTGGCTCTTTATAAAACGTCAATTAACCAATACACGATGTTAGTCGTAGATGTCGTATAGTGGGTGTATTCTTTCACGAGGCAATTTGATTTTCTGTCTCGTACGGAATTTTTAATGAGCTTGTATTATATATTATGTAAACGCATTTTTGGGCCGGACTGCGAGGTACTAAGATTGTTAACGCGTCCTAGAACGTCTGCTAGAACGTGGAATAGCAACGCAACAATCGACGCATTGTTGCGTTTGTGGTGCTCGTATGGCTTCTTATTAGAAATGAATTTGAGTCGAATTTGATAGATTTAGTGCCAGTTTATTTACATTAAACCATTTTTGGCGATGGCGATACTCTTGTTTATAGTTTTGTTGAAGCTAACGTTTCTGTTGTCCTAGATTACACTCGTATCATCAGCATGTAATATTTTTTGTGTGTTAAAGAAATGCATTTGGAAGATCATAGTATAGTAATGGACTTGAATGGAGCACTGTGGCACGCCTCTCGAAATCTCTGCGTTTCTTTATTTATACACCTGTACGCTCATGAACTGTAGTCTACGTATTAGAATTATGCTATAAAAGTATTCGCAATTACTCGTATGCTACAGATTTTCTTGTATAATAAAAACTGATAATAGATACAATAAAAGGCTTTGGAGAGGCCGTAGAAATTTATCTCAGGTTGTAACGTTTCTTGAAACACTTCGAGATGGGTAGATAATCCATTGCGGGAGCCGAATTGATGAGTTGTCATAATTGGATATGAATATTTTTGTTTGTTTTTTGTTTCTACTCTTTATTGTGAATTTTCAAAATGGGCGGGTTTATTATCATAGGACAATCTCTTACAACCAACCGTACTGTGAATTGTATATATGTGTATGTGCGTGTAACTCAAAGATTATGAGATTTTCTCAAATATTATGAGAATATAGTTGGGAAGATAGTTTCCAGCGCGAGAATAAAATCCCTTTTTGTGTACCTATATCACCTCGGGCAATTTTTAGATCAAGAAAAACCTGCCTGCTTGAGATACTCATGTGAGGCTGTCTAGATGTTAAAAGTACATAATATCACTTGAAGTAGTAGTTTCAGATGCCACATCATTACCTACTTTTCTTACGATTGTTAACTAGATTGCGTTTTCGAACTAATTACAAAAAACTGTTAGTCCATCGTAGCCGTTTCAGTTGTCGTCGTTATTGTTATTGAGGCCACGCGTTCGTTTGTTTCCATCCCGCAACAGTCTTGTTCTTTGTATTTTGAGCATGACGCATAGAGAATTCCATCACGCTAATTTGTAGCAAGATTGTTATGGAAACAGCGCATGCGACTGCGGTAGGTAAGCTTTATTAAGCGCACTGTGTACGCAGGTAGACTATACCAGAAGTCTGAAGAAATAACAAATTGGAGAATGCGCTTTTTTGTGAGTTATGCGTGGCGTTTAAAAGATGGCAGTGCGGACTTGCCTAAGTTAAGTATTCTATTTACATAAGGAGGGGTACTATCCTAAACACCACATCGTATAGTCAACATCAAATGTTTTAAAAAACAAACGTTATACGAATAGTTTTATAAAGGTCTAAAATTTTATGTGGTTTAAGTTATATTTATTAATCTTCTATATTTTAAATCGATAAAACGAATCAAAATGAGTATTTCAGTAAAAAAACGGTAAAGTTTACAGTCTTCGTCAACTTTTGGAGTCGGATATTAACGAAATATTTTTCATTTTATATATATATCTTTAGCGATTAATATGATCCTCATGGGTAAAGGCTTTTTGTGCGTTTATGCCGAATTTTGTCCATAGATGTCTCGCTATTTAGAATATATAGCAGTAGAAATATTTGTTTTCGTCGTACTTTGAGTCTTTGGCTATCTATCCATATAATTATATAAGGTTTAGCCCGTGCCCGCAGGGCACATCAATGCCACTTACTAAATATAAAAATAATAAATATGTTCAATATGCAGGAGAGATATTTAATTGTATTTTATTTATTAATAAAAAGAGAAATTATTTACATTTGAAGTTTATCAATTGTCGAACTCGTGATGTCACGACAACGCCATCTACTGCCGGAGCTTATAACTAACTAGTAACGCGGCCGCTTTTAGCCAAAAACCGAACCCGGTTTGAAATTACGGTTGGCCGCCGCTAGTCGGTGTCGAGGCTTGCCTAGCTGTTATGATTTACTCCAAAGAAACGTCCTGGGACTAAATGTTCAATTTTTATGAATCAACCCGGTTAGTTTACCGCTCAGGAGTCTGTCTTTCGAATATCAAGTCAATTGGTTAAGCCGTTTAGCCTGGAAGTCGGTAAACACAGAGATATAGAATCCCAAAACTATATATACCTATATGATCATTTATAGCAGCATTTTATATAAGAATGCTAATATCACCCTTCGGGTGAGTGCCTTTTGCCTGTTACTGGGCCTCGATCAATGATATAATATTTTTAAATGTTTCAATTAAACTGACTGATTATGGAATTTGTTCTGAGAATAGATGGATTAGAAGTGCTACTTGGAACTTCTTTTTTCTATAATGTAGTATATATGTGTGACTAGTGAAAGAAGAGATTCAAGAAGACATTTATAGAAACATTATCTTCAAACATAATTCAACGAATTTCAAAGAAGGAAAATCATCGATAATCAGAAACAAGAAGAGAATATAATGTAAAGTATATCTTGTAGATAATAAAAAATATACAGATGTAAATCGATATAATAAAGCGAAGTAGGCGTAATCGCATCGGTTCAAAAACCTGTTGTAATATATCTACAATGACTTTCCGTTGAGGTTTACCAATGTTATAAAATTGTATGACGAAAGAACGTACCTAACGTATTTAAATCGTGTTTATGATAAAACGAAACGACACTCCGATATGTATAAAGTGGCATGTGAAATCTCAGGATTGCAAGAATATTTTCAACTGCGCTTATCTTTTATACTGTTGTATCGTAAATGACTTGCCAACATCTCAAACGGACTGCGGCGACTCTGTTGGTATCAATGTTCAGTGCCAACTGCCAAGTACGTTAACATTGACCCTGACCAACACGTCAACATTAACATTTTCATTGCTTGGTGACGTCGGCCCGATGCGATATCGTTTCGTATCGCACACTTGCAAAATTGATCAGAAAGATTGAATTAGTCGAAGTTAAAAAAAATCTATACTTTAAAGGCCGTAATTAAGTATAAAAAAGATACGAGTATTATTAAGTTGTCGCTCATGTATATGGCTGGAATACACAACTCTTGAGTATTGAATACGGATAATGTTGGGATATCAGCAATCGTGTATGTAATCATGTGATGTAAAGATAGATTGAAATGAACGATGCTCGAGGTGCTTGATAAGAAATTCTGCGAATTTTACTAACGATAACGTAGGTATTTTTCTGTCGTTTCGAAAACCACTTATAAAGGTTTCTACCTGAATAAATTCAAAACTCAAAGGTAGAAATAAAACTTTATAAAACCTGTTATCTCTTAGTACTCACTTAAAATTCCAGAATTGACTCTGGGTTACCGGTCGTGCATGCCATGGAATTACAATTGAAAATGCAATGGAAAGAGTACAAGATTCCTTATTTGCGCAGGAGTCCGCGGCAGGCGTCAACATTCGCAGCGGCTAGCACACCGAAGTTTTTTTAAATGAAAAGATTGTAAATGTCGTTAGTCAACATTTTTCAACAGCGAAAATCCTTCAATTCTCTCGTTGTTATCTGAGCGACTACGCATACATACAAACGATAACGATATCGATAGTGCAATGTGCGATCGCTGACTAACAGTAACGACAATGCTTTTGAGCGAAACTATTACGACTGTTTCCTACAACAAAGCGCAACATCTGTGGAGGCACTAAAATAAAGTTACCGAATCGTAGGAAATAGATATTTTTTTTGGTTTGTACTGTGTACTTTATTCCTTATTTGTTAGGTTACAGAGGTTACTCATTTTACAACAAATTATAGGATAACTAAATAATTTGCGTTTTGGTAAACTTACACACACATTCTCAAATTGTCAGAAAGATAATACAATGTGACCAACATCAGCCCTACAAATGCTCTCGCTTTTCAATCGCTCGATTTTAGGTGGTTCGGTTCGGTTACTCAAAACGAGAGTTTTCGTATTGTGGACCGAAATTTGCAATTTGCAACGATCGAAAAGCGAGAGCGTTTTTAATAGTGCTGCAGAAATGATGTGCAGTGCCATGTATGTATGCAGCTTGATGTTAAATAGAAAAAAATTAAAATATTACGTTTTTCATAATCAAGGTTCATTTATCATAGTTCTAGAATTGATTAGGTAAGTGATATTCATTTCTATTAGATGTATCAAACAGATCGATAGACTTGTTTTGCCTTACGTATTATATTTGAATGCCTTTAGGAAAACGAAATATGTGACCCTTTTTAAACGTATTTTGTCAGTGTTATTGCAAACATTTCCTCCTCAGTATGGCGTTGTTTTTTTTTAAAGAAGAAAAAGGAGAAAATCGTTTATTGTCAACTGAGTGTATGTTGTACAGATCTTTTAGTACATCAGTTCAACACAGTTTACCGAAAAGGCATACAATATCAATTATCATCACAATGATACATGAGAAAAAAATATAGTAGCATAAGAATCGTTAAAAAAAAGAAAAAACAATTGTAATTTTACTGTAATCACATAAAAAATATGACAGAAGTTAATACTGTTTATGTAATATATACTAAAAAGGTTTATTTATGTCATGTCTGACATATTTATATTATGTCATATCTGACATATTTCACATTAGAATATATGCTTTAGATAGCCTTTTAATATTAATTTTATATTGTTTTATAATTTAAGATTGACTAAAGTCACTTGTATTAAAATTATTGTCATGTTAATTTCTTCGATTGTCAGATCATAAAGAAAAAATATTTACGAATCCACATAAATGAAGTAAATATTAAGAATAAATAACTAATTTTTATGGTATGTTCATGTTATATTTCCAATGTCGGTTAAGAATTCCTTTACACTATAAATAGCATTTATCTTTTGGCCATTTTTTGAAAGTGTTCGTGAATGCTGGTTGTTTCATAGATTGTTTATTTTTCGGAACACTATCAAAATATTTAATGCAGCAGAATGTTGGTCCCTTCCTGCTCAATTCAGTATTATTGATGAGTAATTGACCAGGTGATTATTTCTCGTAGATCTTGTGTGCACATTACTTTGTAATTCATACATACCTATCTGGATTGTTTTTTTTTATAAATTTGCAACATTCCAGTATATTCAGCGAAGACAGTTAGCATTGACATGTTTGGAAACAGTGGACTACAGGTTTCATCGGGCGCTACTCCGCGAAGAAATCTGGTGCATGACTTTTGTAATTTTTGCATTTACGAATCATAAGTTAGTCCTTTGTTTTGCGTTTGGTTCTAATCTGTGGGCTATCTATCACTCTTTTGATTTGTTTCTCTTCTCACGAAAGTAGGTCTACGGCCATTGCTGTAGATAATTGAAAAAATTTGTTGCCATTTTCGCATCATATTCTGACTACCTACTTATCGACTATTATTGTATGTTTTTAAGTGGTTTCATAATGTTAATTCTATATTGATGAAGAGTGGCTTAAAATCACACGCAAGAACGATTGCCAATGTTAGGTTAAAAATATATAAAGTATAATAATTTAAAAATATCACTATTGTGCAAGAACCGGGCGTGTCTTTCTCATTCGAGAGATTGTATTGGATAATTATCGCGTCACCGCCTTCGAGCCCATTAGAATATGCGTCTTTATTGCGTTCTTTTGTGGATTTTCCCTGTGAATTTTCCGCGCCCGTGCAAGACGTGCGTACATAAGCTCTTTCTCGTTTCTTCCGCTGTTAGGAAATCACCAGTGGGGTGGCAGCGAGGAGTGGCGCGGCAAGCGTGACCCTATTCGGCCATGGAACGGCGGGAAAATCCAACTTGACGCGGCAATCCGAAGGGAGCTGGCGGAAACAAAAGTGAATGCTTCTTCTTTATTTATGTGGCGGTGCCGTTAGGCTATGATTGCCAGTGTTTTATTGATTACTTTCCATTGCAACTAGCATTTTTGTTTTATTTCCAGAAGCAAACAAGGTTGGAAATAAGATCACGCAGTCTGATCTTATAAGACTTTTTAATTTTCCGATATCCGATATATTTGGTAATTCCAATATATTTGGTATATAACTGTGGCGGTTTGACGTTTATACAGCAATGTTTTGATGACGTCGTGCAACGGCCTAAGAAGAAGTCGTAGGTTAATAATAACCTACCTACCTATTTAAACACATTTCAGGGTTTTTTAAAGAAATAAAATAGTTTAACTAATTTTGTGCGATGCATGGGTCTAGTTGGTAGATTGTCCGATCGTACAACTATTAAAAAAATCGTACAAAACATTTAAATTGTATGTACATATGACAACGCTGGTTCACGCCCTCTGGTGGGAGAAATTAGAAGCGGCCAGCGCCACTGCAATCTAAACTAAATTTTTTTTTTAAATATCTCAAATTTTATTATAATAATATTTGCTCGTTGTACTTTAGGGACGTCCTCGCCTTAACAATCGACCATGTATACCGAAACATTTCGGCGCCATACTTACGGCTCTTTTGACGTTTCAAACCGTGCGCATGGGTCAATAGTGTTCGAAAATGGCGACTCTTACGAAAGCAACGGAAAAGTGAACCATTAAAGAAATAGATTAAAAGTACATAAATAAAACAATAAGGAGCTGCAAACCCGCTTAGTTTCTGAGATCTAGGGGTAAACGGACGGACGGATGGGCTCGTCAAATAACACTTTTAAATACAAAGTGTAAAATTCAGTTTTTTTTCGTGATGAACTAGGCCTACTACCTCAGGATTTACTAGAACATAAAGTGTCTCTTTTAAAAGCCATCATGATATAACTTTTTTGATGTGTTAAGAGTGTTTTATTTTGTACGCTTCTTGTATCTATCTACCTTTACGCCCTTTTGCGTTTACCTAAAAAGGTTTATAAATACGACGCGACGTAGAAATCAAGACTGGTGGGCGTTTACAGGAAGCTTTTATACCTGAGTCGGGAGGATTCCGTCATCGACTGGATGGGGGTGGGTGGAGGGTGCCGTCGCGTCGGGCTAAAATTGGATAGGAGGCTTCTTCAGCGGCGGTCACCGGGGCGACCAGACGTGCCGCGCGCCCTAAACATCTCGAAATCCAAGCCTGACTGTGTAAGAGAAGGCTGCGAACTATCAGCATGTGTATGCGACACAACGGGCCGTCCATACACCACGAAACACTCTGGTGAGAAGGTATACCTAGCTCTGGGGCTGTTGCTCAGGATCTCGACATTAAAGGCATGAATGTTGCCTCGCTATCGACTGTCAATATATATTCTGGATTTTTGAGGAAGTTCAACTTTTTAGTTATTTCCACCCCCCCCCCCCCGTCCTCTCCCAGTACCCACTCTCCTCTGTCATCAGATTTTCTCGTCACTTAAGGGAACCCATGTCGACCACGCTCCCATACAATTATACTTCCATGATTTCTCTAAAATCTATTGGTCCAGAAGAAAAAAGAAAGTCAAGAAACTGGCTACCTATATATACCAGTTATTAGTCTCTGAAATTTCATGTATTCACATAGGTATATTTTGATGAAACTACCGAGATTAGGGTCGGACTGCAAAAGTGTAGTTATTAATATTTTAAGAAGATAATACAAAGATAATTTAAAGAAGACCCAAAATAAACTTCACTTTTTTTTAAAAATACACAAACACCGGAAATAAACATGGAATTGACCGCTAGCCCTCTACACAAGAAATGTGGATCGCATTGGTCTCGAGCCATGGTTATGAACTCATTTTAACGCAATATCTCTTATGAGTCACGGGAATGCACATAAGGTGAAATCGACATCATAGTTCCGCCCCGCGACTTGGGACCTGAGACATGAGATTTGGATGTTACAAATGCTGCACAGCTGTATCTATCCATCAATCAGCTGCCAACATTACTTCAATGTCGTGGTTTTCTTGTTGCATTATACGGCAGATGTTTCCGGTGTTATGCTGCCTTTGATGACGCGGCCGTGTCGGTTGGTGGCGCCTCCCTAACGACGCTCTGCACCGCGGCCCTCCTCCTTCTCCTCCATATCGATCGATTGCTTTGGCTGAAGGGCGGAGCAGAGAGCGCTGAGTGGCGACGTGGCAGACGACCAACGAAGCAAGCCAAACCCCACCACCGCCAGTACCGCCGCGGCCCATCCATACTTTTTCTACACTGTCTTTATCAAATCTTACGAAAAATGTGATATTAGATGACGGATATTGTTAACCAACTTCATTGCAAGATTGTTAAAGGCTCTTCGGCAGTCATCTGCAGAGAAGAGTATTCGCTTTCCTCCTTATGAATATTCCTTAGTAATTTTAGACCACTTTTCATAAGTTATCTCTATCTTTTTAATTTTTGCACGATATTATGTAAAGAGTAACGTTGTTATGTGCTATTTTAATTCTGCGTGTAATATTATACCATATTATTTTTAATCTAGGCGCCCACACACATCTTGACTAGCATTTTAACCATTGCAGTTATTATTTATTTTACGAAAAAGTTTTAGCAACGCCACGAGACCTTTCCGTTGAGGGTGTAAATGCAGAGCATATTTGTGTTTTTATCTACTGATATTAAATAAAACCTTATCAGCGAATAAAATTATCGAAATCTAACTTTCTGCCTTTCCAACGTTAGGATTTTTAATGTAAAAATGCTTCCATACTAAAAGACTCGCCAGAGTTAGCGATATGGCGCCTTTGTTGTCCGCAAATATTGACGAATATCTGGCGGTCCGAGGGCTGCGGCGCGTAGTGGCGTGCATATTCTAAAAATAGACCATCGTCCGTTGCTAAGTGTATTCAACTTGGTCGGATAGGGGTCTCAAAATTTAATCCGTGCGACCAAAGAATCAGTCATAACCCCGCAATGGAAAGGGTAACCTACATACGTGATTCTTGCGTCGTCGTGCAGATCTTGAGGTATTGTAAAATGCGGGCTGATCAAAAAAAAATAGGGCATCGAGTGAAAAGTCGTGCTCAACGAAAGACGTTTTCACAAAACGTTACGGTAGTGTAGCGATAATATTCCTTTTTTTAACTGACATATTTTTAAATTGAAAACAAAAACTACAAGATGACTCCATTTTAAAAACAAAGGACATCATTCTCTACAGTCTATAGGGTTCTGTTTGGCTGCTGTTTTTTTTGTCACTTAATACTTTAATAAATTAACTGGTCCATACAGTCCAGTCCATCCGTTGTCTTTAATTTCTCCAATGAAGTGTCTCAAATTATGTATTGAATGTAGCTAGAAACTTTAAAATGATATAAAATCGTAAAATTTATCGGTTGTCTTTAGGGCAACTATTTCAAAATCTATATCTAAAATGATATGTGATCCTTGAGGATGCAAATTCGCTCTGTCATGGCGTGTCACAGCTGACAATATTTGACCCGACATTTTTTGTGAGGATTTTTGGTCTTTCTAGTGTTTCCGTCGCTAATCGACCACCATAGCACAGTATACAGACTGTAGCTTCTCTTAGAACAAAATTGAAAAAGAAGCGAGCGACGTCACGAGTCCTAGGGCTACCACAACAAATCGTTATACGATTACTAGACATTGCACCACAGGCAGTCATCTGTGCCTTTGAGCGAAATTAGCAGAATCTGAAGATATGTGACCGAGTGCGATGGGACACAGTTTGAGAAATTTGACAACCCCTAGACCGCGCAACGGCAAATATAGGCGTTTGTCGATACGTACCCCTCTGGTCACTTCCCTCGCACCCTATCCCCGCCGCGCCTTGCATCACGAGAGTGCGCCTACTGTTCTGTCTGCATACTGTGACCATTGTACTGAAAATAAAAATCAAATGCAAGCTTCTTGGTGCAGTTCAATGTTTCCTTGAAGGTCCAAAATTAACCGATTTAGCCGTACTTCTGGGATTGTATTTAAACATTGATTTCTGCAGATACTCAGTTCTAATGGATTTTTTTATAACATTTTACTCAAGGAAACTGAGGATAAATGGAAATTTATATTTTTACGTTTGCATATTGACGAAATATCGGGAAATCTTTGTCTTTCAACTTTGCTTTTCCGTCTATATTTCCCTGGACGATCCACCCGCCTAATCGATTGTAGACATTGCGCTTTTCATAGTTTTTTTATATTCATTATATTATATTCATTATTGTATTGTATTGGTCAGATTTTACGAAGAGAGAGAGAGAGAGAGAGAGACATTTTTGAGGAAATGCTGGTCGGCTCGTTCAAATTGTTTTAAACTGAAAGGCTGTTATAGTTATTTCCTTCCACTATCCTTTTTAATTCAACGAAATAATTGTTAATCACACTTTTATGTATACATATGAAATATTAGGCTGCATATGTTTAGATTTCCTAAGATTTCTTCGTCTCGTAAATTTATTATTACTCATGCCTTCCTACTTTTAGTAATTTAAAAAGACATTTCGATGACCCACGTGTCTTTCTTTTATTTGCAGGTTTGTTCAGTGGGATGGCTTCGCCGTCTATGGTTCAACGTTCAGGCGACACTCTTATCATTCGCAGCGTTGTAAGCGGCAACCGCCTGTTTGTTGAGGGCAACGATTCAAAAGATAACAACGATATCGAACCGCAGCTAGATGACATCGCCAGCCGCAGGTTCGACGAGAAGGATCTGCCCGACTGCAAAGTCAAACGTAACTACATGTGCAACGACTGCAAATTCTTCACTAACAACCCGAGACACTACCTCGCTCACCTCCGAGAAATACACAACGAGAGGTTCAAGAGCTACGACTGCCCGCACTGCGTCTACGCCACCAAGCGGGGCAAGAGCCTCTTGCGTCATTTGAAAGTGTCGCACGAAGTTCTATACAAATCCGATTATTCCTTGGCGGTGTCGAGGGCCGACCAGTTCGTATCCGAAGATAACACGGAAGAAAAAGAAATCGAAGACGAGAACGAAGATTACGAATTTCTGGGCCCTTTGGGCGTCATAGACAACGCTCAAACTTGCTCGGTCTGCTCTTTCGTGGCTAAGAGCAACGAGGAACTAACCGCACACGAACGGAAAGAACACACCTCGACCAAGTTTTTCCCCTGCTCTAAATGCAACTATGTCACTCATATAAAAGCTCGTTTTACCAAACACGTCAAATACCACTCGATGCCGATGATAAAATGCAACTTGTGCGATTTCGCAACTCCATACAAATGGAATTTGGATAGGCATATGAGGAATCACGGCGGCACCGGCTCATTTTGCTGCTCGACCTGTAACTTTACAGCTGACATAAAACAGAGTTTAACAGTTCACGAAATGAACCACCACACACCACCGGTAGGAAACGGAACCACCGCCATCCTCAAAAGGAAATACAGACAGAGCGATCTACACAGCTCTCTTAGACGGCAATTGAACATTGAACCCGTGCCTAGAATTACCGAACCTGAGGTTAGTATCTATGTACCTATTACCTACCTACTCATGAATATTTTTGTTTTAATAGTGGATTTTTTATATACGTCTTATGGACATTGTATTATTGAGTATGTATTACATATGTATGTATATGATTCTTCTTCTTATCTTATCAGCCTGTGTATCTCCACTGCTGGATATACAGGCCTCTCCCATGGCTCCCCATGCTGACCGGTCCCCCATTTTTCTTATATTACTTCTCTATCTTTCTTAAGTCTTCAGACCACCGACTGGAGGGCGTCCTATAACGCATTTTCTGGTGCACAGTCTCCATTCGAGGACCTTTCCTATATATCTTCTATGCTATATCCACCACTTTGGTTCTATTCTCTTTGCATAGCTCGTTGAGCAACTTTACATTTGTGGATAATCCTCACAGTCAAGGTCCAAGTTTCCGCACCGTACCATCATAGGCAAGACTCACTGATTATATACCTCAGTCGTCATCGTTGCGGCATGTATTTGTATATATTACCACGGATCAGCTACAATAGTGACCATTATAAGACCAGCGCTATATTAATGATTTGAAAGCCACGGGGGAACCTTCGCTTTTTAATGGTACCATGAAAATCACCTATAGAACGGGCTATAATTGTTATTGTGAGTGCCAATTTGCAGCTGTGTTTTATGCGTTATACAATGTGGTCTAGTAAACGTTTATGTGATCACTTACATATGACCAAGCGGTCACAAGTATTACTTCCATATGTCTTATAAATCACTCTTTTGTGTTTAAAGATTTTCTTTTATCACAAATTTGCTAGTTGGGTAGGCACCTTAGTATATTGCATGAAGTCAACAAAATAAAAAACACAATGCGAGCCACTGATTCAAATTACATGTAAAGACTTCATTTGCCCAAAGGTATTTTTACTTCTTTGCACTGCGACTATATAATAATCTAAATGACAGTTATAAGAACGTAAGCAACTTAGCTACATTAAAAATGCTTATAAAGAAGCACCTGTGAGAAAGGGAACCGTTGTATCCTGAGTCTCAATTGCTCTCTTTGCTAAATTAATATGTAAGTATTTAGATAATAAATTATTAATAAGTATTTGTATATGTGTATATATACTAGGTTAAATAAAATTACTTAAAAATAGCATTTTCTTAAAAATAGCATCTTACTGTGTATTACTATTATCATCAAATTCTTTTCTTATGTATCATATAATAATAAAGTAAGAACATAATATCAGAAGTCAGCTCGTCGATACCAAAACCCAAATCAGCATCCCTAGATACGGGTGTTAGACCTAGTTAGGTATGCGGATAAACCCATTCGCCATAGAATGTGCTCAATCTCTCTTAAACAATAAAATACTATGTATATTATAATCATGTAAAAAAGTTATTGTAATTAATACACAAAAATAAAAATATTTTTTTTCATTCGTTTGTTTTTTTTTTAGGAACCGCCAACGAAATCACCAAAATCTGACGAATTAGCCACTCTCCAAATCCTAACACAAGGCTCGTGCTCCGCTCCAACGTCGGCACAAGAACATCTCCAACTACAAAACGAAGAAGATACTTTCAACATTCCAAAAAAGAAAATAGCAAAACCGATCCCAAATTTAATCCCACTACAAGAAACGCCGGTGAAAAAAGATAAGAAAAAGCTCGAGTCGTTTTTTGATAAGCTGCAGGAGCGGCTCCTGACGGCAACGGCCGACAACGAGACCTTAGTTTGTAAACTATGCGGATTCGTATCAAAGTGTCTTTCTGAATATTCAGTCCATGAGAAAAATTGCAACATCCAACCAAATAAATTGATTCCCTACGCATCCCTGTTGCGGTCAACCCGCTGCCAGAATTGCAGGCATCGGTGCAAATCGAGCGCCGATTTAATAATTCACATGCAAAACTGCGCCGTTCCCGTAGACAATAGTTCGCTCTCCGAAGACAAGTCGCAAAACACTGAGAATGAATCCGAAGACTTGGATAACCAGCCGAACCCTCATCCGATGGAGAACGTTGTTTTCGTCTGGAATCCGATGTCACAGTTCAATCTGCCGCAAACCGCCGAAGCGAACGATAATAACAATGCGGTAATCAACAATGCGGTCGAAGCAACTGATCTGAGCGTGAAGAGCTTCGATCCAGAAGCATCATCCCAAAGCGATTTAATAGGTGATGAGGAAGCTAAAGATACAGTCGCCGGAAAGAAGGCTTTTAAATGTCCACATTGTCCGTTTTGGGCATCGACTGCATCTCGTTTCCATGTGCACATTGTGGGGCATCTCAATAAGAAGCCCTTCGAGTGTTCCCTCTGCCCGTACAGATCGAACTGGCGGTGGGACATTACTAAACATATACGATTGAAGACGATTCGCGACCCGGCTCATGCGGATGCTAAGGTGCTGATGACGGACGAAACCGGGAGGCGCAACTACAGCAAATACAACAAGTATCTCAGATTGCTAAATGGCGGTGATAACTCGCAGGAAATCAATTTGAGTACTGATGGTGAGGAACAGCCGAGCAATCTACAAGAAACCGATAATACCGCACACGATCTGGTGAAGAAGCAAAAGAAGACACTATGGAAATGCAAAAAATGCAATTACAAGTAAGAAACTTCATTAAATATCCACCTCCTTTTATGACCCATATACAGTGTAATATGGGGAGTTTTGTGATCATTCGAAAATACTATTTTGAGATTTTAGTGTATTTTCACAATGTGGGGTCTCAGAACTCAAAAACTGCAGTACTCACATGGCAGTACTTGCAGATGAAACTACTAGACCGATTTGGTTGTTTCTTTGTCGTTTTGAAATTATCATTTTGATGTTCATCATTATCTCATTTTGATAAAATATTCATTTAGCTGTCATAGAAGCTAAAACTAAAAAAATATTTTTTCCTTCTAACGGCATAACGATTTTGATGATTTTTTTTAAAGATAGTCTTTATAGATATTGATAAATTGCCATTACTGGTTGTTCCAAGAAAACACTATTTTTTTCAATCCATTTATAATCATATATGGGTAGTTTGCCTGATTAGTGTTGGACTATTTATTTTATTTCTAATAATGTTGACTAATTAGAGGTACCCAAACTTTTATAGTCCGTAGTCCACTTGTCGAATTTTTTTATGGTCCACAGACTCCACCCTACCTAATATTGAATTTTAACACTTGTTAAAATGTGTTTTTGACAGCTGACACAGTGCTGCTCATTTTGCTAGTGTACACATGATGATGTACAATTTTTATTCATACCTTCATTGAAAGGCACTTAAATTTTGCGCAGCATATGTTTATTCCTAAGCGACCACGACCTTAAAGTACGAAGCTGTTGAGAAATCCACCATAACTGCGCAATTAGAATTATCTCGCTTGCTCATTCATATGAGCCGTATATCCTACTCGCTTGCTGACACTTGTTTAAGCGGCACCTTGCTCGCACCTACCCTCGCTAATCATGTGGGTTGGCTTCCTCAATCAACTAGTTATGCAATTTGAGTTGAGTGGTGATTTCCTTCCAGGACGATTGTGATGTGCGGTTTTGTTTATTGCGATTTATATCACCTTATATAAATTTAAAAAACTATGCTGTATACATAATCTATTTAGGTACAGTAAAACAGTTTCGGAATAGCTAAAAGTTGATAAGCTGCCTAAATATGGTTTACTCATCTCGCTGACATGGACCTCTTGCAAGTCGAAATCGACACCTGAGAGTCCATATATAGACCACTTTGGGAATTACTGATCTAGGTGATGATAGCGCATCTTCATTATTTATCACTATTTGTAATGGTAGTTGCAATAGTTATTGATAGATGGCAGTTTTATTTGGTTTGAGTCTTGAGCTTGTTTTGTGCAGATTTCTAAAGTCGTTGTTTAAAACTATGTATAAGGGACCAAAAATATAAAACCTGTATCTTCGTAGAGTAGTCAAGCGTTTCAGTAGCCTAAAATGAGGTTGCACCACATAACATTATATTTAATTGTGATTTAATTATTTGTATTTTTTATTGTTTTTTTCAGAAATCAATCTAAAATACTACTATTAATACATGTACGTGAGCATAATAAGGTTCAAGTCGAAACCGATGAAGCTAAAACGAAGGATGGAGACGCAACTGGAATTGCATTTCGATGCGGACATTGCAATCAACTATCAAACTGGAAACACGTAATTCAGGTCAGTATTTGATTATTCTTCTTTCCACTCGTAAAACTTCAAAATGCATCTCTTCCATTTATCATTTATGACTCAACAAACTGTCATTGCAACAGTGAAAGTATTTATCATAAAAATGTAGTGAAATATCTTGGACCTACAATACACTATATGCCTAAATGGGACACACATATTAACAGCATTGCGGCCAAAGTAAGGAAACCTTTTTATGCCTTTAAGGCCAAAGTAAGGAAACCTTTTTATGCCTTAAGGCCCTCAGGAATGAGGTCGCTCCGAAAATGCTCGAATTATTTATTATGCATACTGCCTTCTGCATTATTGCATATTGCCTTCTGAAATGTGGAACAGCTGCTGTAACCGTCCACTTGTTAGAGCCCAGAAAGCGGTCTTGAGAGTCAATTCTAAATAGCCCCATTACTGGCAACTTTCAAACAACCTTTTTGGCGTATTGAAACTCTTGGACATCAGGCAAATGTACACTTAATTAGTTATTGATCATTATTTATAAAATCAGCAAACGCATACAGTTACTAATCATAATATTGCAACGATAGGTTAAAAAAATAAACATATAACACTAAAAACCAAAACCACATTTGCGAGAAGACATTTTGGTTTTCGGAGTCCGAAAATTTCTTATTACATATATACCTCGTTATACTAGCACACTTTGTACTAGTTATACTAGTTTATACTAGCGCACTTATAAAATAAACTCGTTATACTATTTTTATACTAACGCACTTATAAATAGTCATAAGCACATATAAATAGTCATAATTATAAATACTCAAAATAATAGTATCCAATAAAATATTAACAACCTATAAATCCCAACAATAAAAAGTCACAAACCATTTTGAGTCTACATTGGTACGGACTTCGGCTTAGTTAGCACAGTATAAGACAGTAGCTTCTCGAGAACAAAATTAAAAGTGAAGCAAGCGTAAGGGCTACCACGCTTTGTCATATGGACGCCACTCCCACAGCAAAAAGTAAGAACACATCACAGAAACATTCACTTTCCACAACTCTGAGCTGCGTAACGGCAAACACAGGCATTTGTCTTTACGTACCCCTCTGCTCCCACTGTACGCTTACTGTTTTCTGGATACTGTGTAGTTAGGCTGATTTTGTAATAAATATAACTTAAAATGTAAACTCAAAATAATACATTATTCTCATTCTTATAAAAACTACAGCTAAAGATTAGTTAGTTGATTTCTCTGAGTATCTTTTCAATAGACGTTTGCTTTTGTTATTCCAGCGGCACTGCCGGTTGAAACACAATGGAGTCATCAATGTTCTACCCGTCGACAAGCCATTCACTGCGAAGCACGTCAACACCTACACCTTCTCGGAGATTACTTCTGATGGAAAATGCACATATTGTCCATATACAACTAGTGTCAAACCAGACCTAGAACAACACCTGCAGAAGCACACTCCCAATGCAAATTCAATTTTTAAATGCTTCTTCTGCCCGTATTTCGTCGATACCGAGAGCGACCTGATAGGTCATCTGCCGCTCCACGGCATTGCCAACCCGATCGAATACATTGCAAAAACTATGAACAAAGGCACGGCTGCCAACCACGATAAACCGTCCGCATGCAAGCGCTACAAATGCACAGAATGTCCGTACGACAGCAACAGCAAGTCGCAGTACATTTATCACAAGCAGTTTCATCGCCTACCCTCCAACACTCCTTACAAATGTCAAAAGTGTAATTACAGCGTGACAAAGCGACACCTACTGCATCAACACATGCGAGTACATCGAATGAGCGCGCAAAACAACGAAACCTCAACGGAAGAGTCTGCACCCCGTGCCAAAGTTCCATATCACATACCGCATGTGTGGGTTTCGGCGGAAAACGAGTTTCACAAAATGTTCAAATGCCGCTACTGTGCTTATGTCAACGCGCTCAAAACTCGAATCCATATCCACGAAAAAACACACACGGTCACAAACGGCGAAAAAATATCATACAAATGCAACGATTGCCATTTTGTTGGCGAAGACAAGAGCAGCTTAGTTTCTCATACGAAAATTCACGATGGGATGTATGGAAAAATACACTGCCTTGTCGATCCTTATTTACCGGATCAGACGCAGATACAGAAATTAGTATCGCTGCTAGCGCCGTCCGCTGAAGCAAAATCGAAATCGGATCCATTAAAACTGATGCATTTCTGCAAGTCATGCCCGGCCCGATTTCTAACTGAGCAGGGCTGGAAGGTACATACGAAATTCCATCAAATGAGATTGCCGTACCAATGCCCAATATGCTCCTATACGGCGAGGCAACAGACTCATCTTGAATCGCATCGAAACGTTCACATGGAATATTATCAGACGCGGACGAAAGAATTAGAAGGGGCGTATGGCGTTCACCCGGATTACAAACAGCCGAAAGTTGTGATGGTCGTATCGGGGATGAATGTATCAGAACCCGTTTGCATCGTAGTAAACGAAGATATGAAGAATGATTCTGAGGCCAAAGTCGGAACGAAATCGGACGAAGTGCAATATGCTTGCAATGAATGTCCAGCGACATTTTCAAAACTGCAGGCTTTAAATAATCACAAACAAAACCATGGCGGCACTGGAGAGTTTAAATGTAAAAAATGTAGTTATGCCGTTAAGACAAACATTTATCTGGTGCGGCATGAAGCTCTCCATGAACCGAACGCTGCGAGCGTCACTACCATTTCAATCGAAGAAAATAGCGTAGAAAACGAAATAAAATCGCAATCCGAGAATCTTGTGACACGACCGAACGATCACTTCCCACCAGTCCTTCAAGCGGACCCACAATTCGGATATTTAATGCATGGCAATCCAGAATTTATCTATCCGACATATATAAAAAACGGTCGTCAGAAAGAAAAGCGTTACAAATGTCACAAGTGTCCATCGGCATTCGAAAAGCGTGAGCAATATAAAGTACATCTCTCTCTACACGGATCGAAGCAGCGATATAAATGCGAAGGATGCGACTACTCGGTGAAATATTACGCAAATTATGTCCAGCATATGCGGAAACATCAAATGAATGCCGAAGCACAGGCGGCCAAAAATAGAAACAGCAGCGAAGATCCCGTTCCAATAGATGCTGTCCTTTTACCAAAACCGAAATATATTGAAAAACGAACCGCCTCCATCGTCGAGCAGCAAAGAGAGAAGATTCTCCGTAAGCAATCATTCAACATTAATAATTTTAAAGACCAGTATAATGCGGAGAAGAAAGTGCACACTTGTTTTAATTGTCCATTTACAAGTCCGAGGAAAGAGGGACTTGAGAGTCACGCAAAACGACATTTATTGTCGCTACCGGCCAACACCGATAACTGTTTGTGCCCCCATTGCGATTTCGTAGCGACGCAGCCCTATTTACTGAAAGAACATCTTAAAATCCATTTTGGACCACAGAAACCATTTCAGCCTAACGGTTTTATGAAAGTGGAGAACATTGCATTTACTGTCAAACGATTAGAGGGCGGTGACAACGGCTGCAACGAAAAAATTAGTCTATGTTCAAAGCGGATTAATAAAAGTAATTTACAAAAGAATTATAACAGAAAATATGTTTTACCACTTACAGGGGAAATTGTTGACTTAGTGTTAAGTTAGACTGAGATATCCGCTATGTGCATAACACATTAAAATAACATGATCTCTTAAAAAATGAATGAATGTGAAAAATATAAAGTGAACCAAAGTATGCTGCCATAAAATTATATTTAGTGATGTTGCACTGTGAATTTTAGTACTTACCTACCCAAACGCAATTGTGAGAAATCATTAGCTATAATTATTATTTACCTAATGCAAAAAGGACTAGTCTTATTGTCATTTATTTATAAAGTACGTGTCATCTTAGTATTAGTTTGTAAATCATATTTTTAAAGTACCTATCATTAGTTTCTATGAAGTATCCTGCTATTTTTATAAATAATACATGTAAACGAATGTATTAAATAAATGGGTTTCAATGTTTATTTTTTGTGTTTATTTCAAGCCTCTGCTGCAAATAAAGTATACTTTTTAATCAGTCACATTTATTTCTTCTAGGGATGGATAAATTAATATTATTAAAACCAGGAAACAATGTGTCAATCATGAAAGACAAATTAAATTACTTTAATAATTAAAGCCGACTCGTAATTAACCTAACAGAACTTCCATCTGTTTCCGCACTCGTTACACATAACGAAGGTGGTCATAGGCTCGTCGGAGCTCCTCGTCTGCAGCTGGTTGTAGGTGCAGTTGCGCTTCTTGCACTTGCCGCACTTCAGCAGATCCGTCTTTGTGCCTTGCACCGTCGCCAGCTGCGCGTCGTCAATCGCCTCCTTCACAAACTTCTCGCGCAGCTTCTTTATCTCGTCACTCGCCATTTCCTCGGGGGTCATCTTTGCCAGTTGTCCAGAGCTTATCACTCCGTTTAAAAAATTGGCACGCAACGTCGGATTCTTCGCGTCTCTCAAATTAGCGACGCGGGATCGAACACGATTCTTATAACGCATATCCGTATTTTTAAACTCCATGAAAATGCACTCTTCTAATTCTTCGGCCAGTTCTTCGGGGGAGCCGCAGCCCTCCGTTATCTCGCCTTCGATTTTCATCGCTTGCGCCAGCATCTCTCGACACTTTAGTCGTATCGCATCGGTGGTGTTGGACTGCGGAGGGAACGACGACTGTATCTTTTCCGCTTTTCTATCTTTTTCTCTATCTTCCTTTCGAGATTCCTTTTCTTTAGTCTTCGACGATGGCTTCGATCCGCTTGCAGATTCTTTCAACGGCGTATTCGGGGAACTCAGGAACTTTTTCCAGTTTTTAATCAAAGTTTTTGATAAGCTTATAACCTCCTCGTCCTTGCTGGATTTTCTCAAAGCGTTGACTGTCATTCCTATCCTCGTTTTCGTTAGCACATCTAGGTTTACTGCTAATATTTGTAACGATTTTAATAGCTCCAGCGCCAGTTCTTGTCCCTAAGGTGGTTAAAATAAAAATCAAAATACAGGTGACAGCAGCATAATTTGTTACACCCAAAACTATTACAAACCGTTCCATCGCCAGATGTCATCTTATGAAGCTTTTTCTGGATCTTCATGACATCTTCCTCGACAGCCATCGCGCTAGATTGTTTATTTTCAAATTGAATTATAACAAGCACAAAACGCCGACGCGACGACCCCCGACGCTTCCTCCGACCACGGGCGGCGCGAATCCGGCATCCTCCAACCAATACAAAACTCTATTGTTTATGGTCGTAGCGTTGGGTGAGAATTAATGTTGTTTAGTATGATTATTTAAAAAATAAAATAAATATCCTGCTTTTTAACCTGGCCGCACATTGTCAGAATTTTCTGTTAAATATTTTCGAACGCTCGCGCTCCATCCGACGAACCACCCCGCACACCTATCAGACCGTCGCTCCGGCCGACGGCAGTTCACGGTATGGCCTCCTTCTAATCCTGAAGAATGGCATCGACAGCCCAAACCTGGTAGAAAACCAGTCATTTTTCATTCCACCTCGAACTATTAGAGCTTTTCCCACATTCGAATTGCAACGCACAAACGAATTATGCACAAAATGCCCTTATATATTATCGTCTTATGAACTTATATAATACGAGGTTTCAACATATACACATTAATTCATTCAATCAGAAACGGACAGATAGTTTATTTTTTTGACAATTTATTTAATTCTAGTCTACATTTTTTTATTATATTATATCTTATTTATTTTATTCCATATTAGGTGTGTTCTATGTATAATAATAATAATACTTTTTTAATTTTTTCAATTTAAGTATGTACGTTTACAATTTATAT
>JAOPUG010000036.1:28539166-28558857 GCA_027564375.1 Micropterix facetella | reverse complement strand
AGTCCATTTAAAATCTCCTTGAGAATAATCGTTAGAATCTAATGATTTTTACATTTCTAGACCGGCAACACTAACGCAGTGCCATACAAAACTAATTCCACTATGTGTTGTACCTTCAAAAGGCAATTTTTGAAAGACAATCCCTGTGCCAAAACACAAAGTTTGATGCAATGCAATTGGCATCTTCGAGGAAGAATTAAAATATCACAAAATTGATTTTGCAGGGCGATAGAACAAAAACAGTACGTCTAAAATGGCTAATAATACAAAAATAACAAAAACGCATATAGCGGTTTTTGCAGCTGAAACGATATGTTAAATATATTAAGTCGAGTGTGAAATAAAATTTTCGTTTATTTAAATAAAATAAACATTGCTACAATTTAAAATATGGGTTTCTTGCATGTGTGTGGCTGGTGGTGGACGTAGACAACTCGATCGTTAAACGTCAGGCATTTTGCTTTGCAGTAGGCACTTGAAGGTTTACCATTCAATTCAGGCTGACGAACGTGACGAGGACACTGCCACCTACGGTTACCGGAAATATCTATTCCCATACTTTTGTAAGTGTATCCTTCGTACAGCAAATGTGTGGACCCTTTCTGCGAACGGACGTATTGACAAGCATCTGGAAATAACATTTCAGGAGCATATTAAGAGAGTGGCTCATGGTGGTTTATTATAATTTATTTACCTACTATTTTTTCCATTCTTGGTTTATCTGTTGAGAAGTTTTGATTCGGGCAACCATTGTAATGTAATGATTCTACAAAAATAATATTGCAATGTGAAAACCAAAAAATCTCATGCATCCATCCTTGTCATCCACATAAAATCTCAATGTTGCCAAAATGGCGCTGGATTGAAATAGTCACTGTTACGAGGAGATTATCAAAACAACAGTATATCCACAGTATATACATTTCATATAAAGAACTAAAAATTCCTCACCAACAGACACACCGCTTGCATGGCATCTCTGGACAGTTCGAGAAACGTCAACTAAGGTTGCCATAGCCATTACCACTTTGCAGGCAATACTGGCCGGGCAGGTCAAGCATCATGTCGGATCACCGACCTTATTTGGTAGTTGGCACTCAGCAGTAACATAAACCGTGATGTTGATAAGTATTGGTGATAACAGTATCATCAATGATGTAAAAAACTGCTGTGTTTTTGGATATCCTAATTCTTCAGTGTCGAATCCTGCGGTGATGTTTTTTAAGTTACCTATTGATTCGGAAAGGTAATACAAATTCTTTTGATTAATATCATTGCTTATTTAATACTTATTTATGACAATCGGTAAATTGTGTTAAAGTACCAATTCTTCTTCTTGGAAACCATCTTAATAAGTAACTCAAATTAGTAGTGGGAATAATATAGATTATTTGTAATCTATATTATTCCCATATCTATAACTTCCAGTCGTGGACCCTGACATAAGTGTAGTCCTACAAATTAAAATAATACTATAAAATAAAATCTTTGCAAGCCGTCATTCCTATAAGCGCATGCAAAATTCACATTGATTTATATTAACCATCAAATGGCACACTCCTTCCTTCTATCCATCATAAATTACGCTGATTTGGATGCAAATGAAGAACTTCTATATAAACTGAAAAGAATTCAAAATGCTTGCATACGATTCATTTTCTCGCTGAAAAAGTTTATCACGTCTCCACCTTTTGCGAACAAATGGAATGGCTTCCCATTAGAACCTTTTGTTGGCAATATCTTATTATTTTTCAACTGTTTTCACAAAGTCCTTTTGCAGTACAGACAGCTCACCACTGGAATTCTCTCCCTCTTTGCATAATATGCCAATCAGCTACGCTCGGCATGTTTAAAATACAGCTGAAATCCCATTTACTAGGTAACTAGATTGTAACAAATGGCATTCTCCTCACAACTCAAATTTACCCTCCATAAATCCCCCCTTTTCATCCCATCCCATCCCTTTGTTACGAAGCAATTTTAGTTTATTTATTATCCTATGTATATATTTATAATATAAATAAATAAATACAAACCAAGTTGCCATGAAATTCACCGACCAGAGTCGGGGCCATCATAAAACTATTGTTATACTTTCTGGGGGGTGAGCGATGGACTCCGGACTAAGACTGGCTGTGGTAGGTTTAGGACAGCTGTCTTGCCACATGTGAGCATTTATCTTACCACCCATTCACTCCCTCTTCAAATCCATAGCATTGGAGATGCGGAAATCGCAGTTTTAGATATTTTTTCGAGGAAGGAGTTAATTATTTTCCTGGAGATACCAAGTTCCTTAAAGAGGTTAAATAGAGATTTGGCTGGGAGACCACGAGCCCCAACTTCCACCGCGTAAAACTGAATAGTGAAGCCGTTCCGGGCGATGGCAATTGCGAGATCATCATATTTATTTGATTTGTACTCGTGGTTTTTGCGATATTTTATTCCCATGGAACTGTTAATTCTACGATAAGGGCCATCTTCCGAGATAGAGAGTAAAGAGTTATATCTGGACGGAGGGCTGTGCATCTGAGACTTTAAAAAAAATTGATACTGAATTGAATTCTAGACCGAATTGATCTCCAGAATACAATCTGAAGCTTTCTCAATTATTGAGAGAGGTTTTATAGTGGAATGTTTTTTGCCTTTAGATCCATCCCACACAAACTGCATTGATCGTTTGGAGGGTACTGTCAGACCCCGTTGGCACAAGCCACTGAGAGGCTAATTACCTTGCGAATAATAGCGAGGACTTTGTCATGGCGCTAAGTATACCGTCCTTGATCTAAGGCCGCCGCCTTGAAGCCAGCCAAAATGTCTAGCTATGCAAGGGGTGTTGCTACAAAGGAGACGTGAACTATCCTCTGAATAGCTCCAACGAGCGAGGCTATTGGGGTCTGGAAGTATATGCTGAAAGGCAATTAAATAAAATTTCAGCATCTATGGTGCCCAGTCATACAACATCACCTACCAATTCATTGGAGGAGGAAAGCAAAAGTCTCCAGGTGTCGTCCAATCATTCTGGCATTTGGCAACAGTATAGCTTAGGCCAACAGCATAAGCTATACTATTGCTGTCATAATCTCCTCGCAAGAGGGACTTCTTTAGATCCACATCGGTCATGGTTGTACTGCCATACCCCAGTGCTATTCTGGCTGATAAAGAAGCTATATAAACGTAATGTTTATAATTTCGTTACTTATGATTTAGCTATTATTATTTGTACCTGCGTTAACCAAATAGTCATAATAACACTGGCGGTTTAGCCATTAGATATTGTTAATAGGCAATAGGCCCACCTATTTGTCTGTTGGAACGCTGTTTGTTGTAGCATCTTCAATGTTGAATTTACTAATAATCCCTTCAATGCAGTCTTTATGATGGAGAAATATTTTCTGTTTTTCTCGGTCACGCCTGATCTGTAGGCCGACAAAAACATTCAGCCCACAGATAGTGATTTCGAATTATGATTCTAAATATTTCAATATTTTCTGAATTGTGTCTTTATACTCTGTCTCAGCAATCCGTAGTGAATGTACAGTGCCAGTAGCACTTTGGGCCTATTGAATGTGCCACGGTATACACACTTGTCCGCTTTACATAAACCCTATATTTTAAAGGAATTCATTAAATTTCTTATTCCAGCACCTAGGTGCTTTCTTTAATCTTATATATAGATTTCTTCAGTTTGTCTTCAGTTTTCAATCCTTTATTATCTATATATGGATTTCTTCAGTTTGAATACATGGTTTGGTTTAGCGGACTAACTCCGCTGGTTGAAGTTATATAGATTTCTTCAGCCGTCGCATTGTGCGGCTACCCTTGGCACATAGTCTTGCTTTAAAGCATGTCGTTCTCCCTGGTGTGCATTTTAGTCTAAATACCCATTTTGAGTCGAAAGCTTTCTTGTCTGGCGACAGTATGATTTCTTCCCAGGTTTCATTCTTCCTCAGTGCATCCACTTCTTCTCCAGTTGCTGATTTTCAGTGGTGCGCCTATTTACTCTCTATAGCTTCTTCGTAGATTTCCGGTACATACAATTCTGTTGAATTCACTTCGTACCGCTTTGGTATCTTTAAATTCCCTCTGCCGCAAAGGTTGTAGGCTCCCATGGGCATTTCGTTTTCATCTGAAATATCTTCGTTTTCTTCTATTTCACCACATCTTTCTTTTTCTCCTGAATCATAGTTACCGGATGAGAATGTTATAGATTAATTTTCAGGAATTTTACCAGTCGCTTTCTTATCGAACTCCGCGTTTCTTGAGATAGTTATTTTCTTTATTTCCGGATTGAATAGACGATAGTTTGTGGAATTACCGTCATATCCGACCATTATCATCTTCTTACTTTTTGATGAAAGTTTTCTTCGTTGTTCTTTTGGCACTTGTATGAAAGTTTCCAATCCAAAAGTTCTGACATGTGCAAAAGTTGGCGTTGGCGTCTTGCACATCCAGATGTTATACTGAGTCGATGTCGGAATAACACTTGACAGTGTTTGGTTCAAACCATAAACACTGGTGTTTGCTGCTTCTGTGTATAAATAGGCATGCAACTGTTTATCATTTATCATTGAACGTGCACTTTTAACAATCATTCTCATCTTCCGTTCCAAGCGACCATTTTGTTCCAGTGTATAAGGTTCCTACTGCAACAATAGTTCATATTCCCTTCTATAGTAATACCTGCATACAACTAAATGTATTTCAGTTGGCTGCAAGTCACCCTTAGAACATGGTTAATTAATACTTCTACCGCCATGACAAAGTACTTGCCATTATCTGTGAGATAATTACCTTGTTAGTGGCTTCTGCCAACAGGGCATTTATAGTACCTTCTGCACCCTGAATAGAGTTTGGGTTTGAAAAGTAAAATACATTTTACCCGAAAACCTTTCTCAATAATCGAGAAAGCTTCAAACTGGATTCTGGAGGTCGATTTGGTCTCTCAGCAGTATAATTTCCCTGAGAGTCTCAGATGCACATATATAATCTTTACTCCCTATTTCGGAAGATGGACCTTATAGTAACTACAAACGAGCTGCCATGGAATTCACCGACCAGAGTCGGGCCCATCATAATACTATTGTTACACTTTTGGGGGGTGAGCGGTGGTCACCGGACTAATGACCGAATCGACTGGTTGGTACCTATGTACATCGAATCGACGTATGAATATGCTTTATGTTGATAAACATATGATTATGATTCTAGGGTTAATTGTGGAGGTTGTAAGTGGTAAGTGGTGAATCAAATGCGCTCGCAGTCGAACACCGCGCACCAAGAAGAAGAAACTACAAGTTGACAACGCTAGCATCAGTAAAATACTTGCCACTTTGTTACTAAGGTGGTATTTATGTAGTATTAATCAAAGTTACATTAATGTAAGATCAGGTTGGTATTGCTCCTTTATTCTTGTAACCGAATCTATTTAATGTCAAACTTAATTCCAATAGTCAATAGTGAAATTAGGGTAGGGTAGGTAATGTAAATTGTAAAATGTAAACTTTGCAAGGGGAAAACTCAAGTGTTTGTTAAACTGGCCCATGTGATTATTTTCTTGTAATATATAATATATTAGTTAACTTATCATTCTGACTTTTGACGCCATCTAGTGGCCGAGTCGAATTTGTGACGGTGTGTATTCCAACGCACTGAAACCAGGCGGTTCCTGAATCGGCCGACAGAGGATACTGACGGTCGTAAATAAATAAATAAAACATAAAAAAATAACTTGTACAGATCCCAAAATCAACTGGGCTCTGCGCATTGGCCATAACTATCGATGGCGATAGACAGTTTTAAAACGGACGTAGTTTACTCGAGTTATCGTGCGTAGTAACATCCGCGCATCCAGAAAGACAGAAATTATTTTGTTTAGATGGAGTCTAAGATATGTGAAACGTCGGGAAGTCTTTGGACGTTTTAATTTCAAATCCTAGAGTACAACACAAAAAAATGTATCTGTGTCTGCATATAGAACGATTTTTGGCCGATTTAAAGTCGTTACATTTATCGCATGATTGTTGATTATTTTTACCACGTTTTTTTCTTATTATGAATGAATTGCTAACGTTATAAATGGCAGAGTCATGTGAGAAATCTCGCAATGGAGTCGACCGAACCTAAATGGACGTATTGTTATTAATGCGGTAAGTCCGAGGGACGGTCTTGAGGAGGTGAAGTATCGGGGCGTCCTCAATCACCTGGTGGTCTACGTCGTATATGGGTCTTTCCGCGCTGATGTCGGCAATCGCAGTATCCGCCAGGGGTCGCGCCGATCTAGTATCCGGTCTGCTAGGTGAGGCCACGCAGGGCTACCGACCAGTATTGAACGAGGTATTGGGCGGTTGACTCTCTGCCGGCGAAATCCAAGGCTCGTATGGGTAGATCTAATACAAGACTACTTTCGATTCATACATATTTTAACACATATTTAAAAGAAAATTTAGAGATAGCAGTGTTATTACATTTACTTCACATTTTTAACAGTTTAACAGTAGATACTTTTTTACGTAGATACAGGTTTAACATGTTTAACGGTAGGTAGGTATACTTTTTCTTGTTTGTAACTCGAGAACTCAACGAACACAAACATCGCTTTAGATTTCGAGATATTGAATGTTAATTTTTTGTAATAATTGTGATTTTTATCTTCGACTTGTCTGACATATTGTATAATATGTCGGAAATTAACCAATTTTCATGTCGTATAACCTATAACCAACGGTAACAAGCAAGCATAAACATAAAGAAAAACCCAATGGAAATTAGTCTAATGGTTTTCGAGTTTTTCTATTATTATTATTATTTTATTATGAATTAGGAAACATACAGTTGTTTTAATAAATTAGATACAAAATTAATAAATTGCAAGACAAAACTAATTAAATATTAACACTTAGACATACTTTTTTTTAGAAAAATAAACAAATATATAGGGGAGGTTGCATGGATGGAGTCATAATAAGTAAATAAATTTTATATGAATACACGTAATATAATATATGTAGATACATACATGCACGCTAATTAAATATATTCATGAATATATATTAATTATATTGCTATTACAATGATATGTCAACACCGTCTTTAACCATTGCCTACTTATCAAACTAACAGGCAGATAAACATACAAACGTTGAATTTTATAATATATAGAGAAGAGAAATATGTAAAGATAGTAGCTACATCGATTTCACCAATATATCCACAAGATTCATCTTACGAAAACAATTATTTCACCAATATACCCACAAGATTCATCTTACGAAAACAAGTTTTGAAGGCATTCACTCTTTTCATTTTTAACTAAATGTTTAATTACATAACGCCCCTTTTTGTATCAATAATCATATTATAATAACTGTTTTTAGCTCGCTTTTATTTCGATTTTTCGTCTTCTTCATCAATACATGTTTTTATTTCAGCCTCAACATTTCTAATTTAATTCCATGGCAAATATGGCATCAACCAAGCTGCGTGGAACTGCCACAAATAAAAGAAGAAGAAGCGCCTCGGACTTGTGACATAAGTGTGTCACCAAAAGTGTCCCATTACATTTTTCATCAGTAGGCTCTCGCCGCTGCCTCGCCGAGCTAACCCCGGCAAAAAGCTTCGCTCCAAAAAGGTATTGCCACTTTGGTTTAAATAAATTCCCAACACAATTTAAATGTCTATACTAAATCCATGGTAAGTAATAAGGTATTAATGTCGGTTTGACAGATCACAGTTGCATTATCCAATGGTTGGAAAGAACAGCAATCGCTCTGCTGTTTCCACCCGAGAAGCAAAGTAACACCTGGCTGAAATCAACCTCTCTGGGTGTACCAATAAAAAATGAAGAAGGCATAGTGATAAAAGTAACAACTGTGAAATTTTATGGCAGTGAACATCTCTATTGTCTATTCTTGTTCGGATTACGTTTATACTTATTTATGCTAGCTCTTCCACATTGGCGCAACCACAACCGATAATAATAATAATAAATTATGTCCACGCGCCAAACAAAGCCGTGGTACCAGACGAAGGCCCATTGGCGGGAAATTTAAACGCGACTATGGCAATATTCACTTGTAATCAGTAAAAGACCGTTCAAGTCCCAAAATAAAACATTAATAATGACGATATGGAATGCATGGTACATAAAAGTTCTAAAATTGTCTTATAATGTCATTATATTCATAAGAATTAATGAAAATGCAGTGTCAGACCTCAAAATCAGTATACTTTGACAATTTGGCTGAAATAAACTAATTGGGCTCATTTTAAACTATAAATATTTATAACATTTAATATTATCGATTTAGTAAAATAACTAATCAAATGTCGCAGCACCTTGAATACAATATTTATTATTTTTCAATTATCAAATTCACTTACGTAAGTCTCCAGACTTACCCATTTATAAATTAAAATCACAAATACTTTATTATATATTTATTATAGCTACTAACGATTCCAAAAGCCAGATACTTAATATGGGTAAGAATCGCCAAGATACCCCATACCCGATAAAGATTTTTAAAAGATGCTGTGTCAATGTAGCCAGCACCATCATGAGCGGAATCATAGACGACACAGTATTAATTTTAAATCGACTGTTTCATTAAGCCTAACATGTTAAAAAAAACAGACGTATTTTGTTTTCTTATAATACCTGGACATACATATAGGCAGATATAGCCATGCTGATTTATTTGTTTCATTTGTTGGGAACCCCAATGCTGTGGGAGCAAACTTATGAAAAATATAAGGATAAATTTAAGACGCATGAAGCATGAAAAGACGTTTGTATTGAAATTTTCACAGCCAGGGAGCAACACCACTAGATTAAAATATTGTAACGCAAGGTGTTGCAACAAATTGCGGATCAGTTTAGACAAAATAAGATACCATAATTTTAAGCATATACTGAGTTTTAGAAATGAGACACTAAACGAAAAAGCAGAAAATAAATAATAGATTGAATTATTAATATAAGAATTTACTAGAAGAAATTATTATTTTATACTTTTAAGTTCGTTTTAAAACGTGGTTATTAAAAACTTTTTAATTATGTATTAATTTTTGAAAATCCGCCGAAAATGTTTAAATTATTTTAATATAAGAGATTGATAGTTGTTGTGATTAATGAATTGAATTTTAATTTTTAGGCAAACACGTTTTGAAAAAGTGAACGCAAGTGAGAGATTCGTACCGAAAATCAATTGGCAAAACTAAGGCGAAATCGGGAGCAGGGGCGCAAAAATCAAAAGGCTACATTTATGCATCGCAGTTGCAGTTCCTGGTCAAAATATATGAAGAAAGAGAAACAGAGTAGGTACACTCTCTCACAAAATATTAATGATAATGATGGTGGTGTTGCGGATGTAACTGTTGAAAATCATGAGAATGTACCATGTGATGCTGCAACAGCTGAAAAATCTGAATCGTCTTTCCAAAAACCTGCATAAAAACGGAAACTGGATTCTGTTGAATTATAAATGATTGCAGCCATGAAGGAAACACCAAATCAGCACCGTTCATTTTTCAAAGGATTCCTTCCTTATCTTAAAGATTTCAATGAATTTGACACACTTGATTTTCAAATGGTGGCGCTGAAAGTCGTAAAGAAAAGCAGGCAGAGGAAGCATCCTCTTCCTTCTACATACGATACACCATATGCCTCTCCGCCTCGGATGGCCCCTCCATCTGGTACTCTACCGATGGTATCTAATCGATATATACATAGCCAGCCAAATTCGCAGCACACTGCTTTAGCCTACCAGAAGTCAATTTAGTCACAAGTGTCCGCTGTTCAATTCTACGAGGACGCACACAACCTTGGCCTGGACTGTCTCCACAGTTCTTCCAATTAGAGCTCAGAATATGCGTTTCACAATTTGTAAAACATCATTTAACTTCACTTTTCCTTGCATTTACTCTGACTTATTATTTGTAAACATGCGTTATTTCAATTTTTAATAAAAATCTAAATAAAAAAGTGTTGATTGTATTGTCTTACCTCAAAGTTACGGCCAACATTTGAATCGGCTGAATACCTACATTCCCTAATAAAAGTTTCTTGGCGTTGAAGAGATGTAATTCATAAAATGACTTGGCATCACGTGTAATTCATCTAATGATTTCTTTGACATTTTGAAGTAATTTTAAAAAACGTTTGCATTCGGGGGACCCCCGTCAGGAACAAAGTTCTTTACGCGTTTACAAATATAAACACGTTTATAAAATTGATATATCGCGCAGCGAAAACATTTCGCCAACTATCGGCTGTAATTCTAATCACTTACTTGTGGTATAAGCAAGCTTTCTTGTCAGCCGATAGATGACAAAATAAAAAAAAATCGCCATCTATCAGCTGTAATTCTAATCACTCGGTTGTGGTTTAAGCAAGCTTTCTTGTCATCCGATAGATGACGAAATTTTTATTTTTATTTTCAAAGAAATGAAGAGACCTCATTGCGATTTATAATTGCCTAATACAAAAAAAATCCTATTTTTAGTGAGACGGGAGCCGCAAACTTAACTGACTTGATAATGAAGAAACCGTAGGTCGCATAGACCCAAAAATCAACTGGTCTCTGCGCATTCGCCATAACTATATTCTCGCTCCTCACGCGCCCCGCATAATGCGTTTTCGTTACTATCAATTGCTACTTGTTGACTCCCCATAAATTACTGTTGATTCTTCATGTATGCGTTTACAAATATAAACGTGGCAGGGTGGAAACCCAAGGGGCTGTCAAACTTCGGCCCATATCATTGACATTCTGACTTCTCGTTATTTTTGTCTAAACAGATGGATCAACCCAAGGCAACATGTGCCTCATTTTATGCGTCTTATCATGGCCAATAACTTTTCTTTTTGCTATTTCCGTTAATTCCATTTTAAGTAGTAAATCTTAAAAAAACGTAAAATTCTGACTTTCGTAATACATTTTATCGCTAGGTATCTAACGAACAGAAATTGTGTAGTTGTATTTTGTTGTCTGTCTGCATACCAGTGTAGCATTTTCCTTCCATTGAACATACCCTTCCACAGTATTAGGAGAATATGTTCCATAAGGCGTTAAATTACAAAACAGAAAAAAAACAAAAATTTGAAACCTATTTTAAGATACCAATTTTAATTTCGCCATCTATCTGCTGTAATTCTGATCACATGTGGTGTAAGTAAGCTTTCTCGTCAGCCGATATATGGCGAAATTTTTATTTTTATTTTAACAAATACCCCGCGTAACTTTTTTCGTTATTGTCGATTTCTACCAGTCGACTCCCCGCAAGCCGCATAAAAGAACTTCGTTCCAAAAATTGTCGTCGTGCTTGCTTAAATTCGAGAAAATGGTGTAGAATGCTCCAATATCCAGCCGTAAACTGATGAGAGGGTGCTTCCAATGAATTCTAGTGTTCCCCCTTCGTTTTTTTATTCTTGTATAGAAAAACAACATGGCAACAACTTGACTTCTCTCCATTGATGACCACTATAACTTGGCAACTGAGCCTGTGTTTCGGAAGAAAACACAAAAACCTTGTGAGAACCGTGCATGTGTGAAATGGTTTCATTCGTTTTCGGTTGCAACCGAACCGAACCGAATGGAACCGCATACCTTCAAGAGAAACCTACCTTAGGGATGGTCAATTCATAACATCGTCGTGTAAAATCTGAAAATACGATGATAACGAGAATCATCCACAATAACAATTTTATTTTTATCACGTCGGCGCATTTATTGTAATGTATGGCCTAATGATTGAAGGCCGGGGGATGACGCTATTCCTGGCTGAAAATTTGCAAATGTGGTACAGTATGACATTGCAAAAATTACATATTTCTGTACTGCTGTCTGTAATGTAAAGATTGCCCATACGACGCCAACGACGGCTGCATACGATGTGGACGGGGTTGGGGGAGGTGTCTACACCTGCGTCACGCTCTGCGTGACGCTATGGGATGCTATGGGGCGCGTGACGCTATGGGATGCAATAGGGCATGCCGTTGTGCCAAATATTTCAATGAATGCGATGCGAAATAGTGCGATAAATGAATTTCGATAACTACTACGATAAGGCCCGATTTAGTATGTACTTGTTTCACTAAATATACGTTCTCTCTTTCTCATTTATCTTCTTTTTCACTCCTCCTCCTCTCCGAAATGATAATATTTGTTGAGGCCCACAGGGGGCCCTTGCTCCGCCTACGGTACCTACTATACTGAACGAGCGACGCGACGGTTTTGACGTCCCTTAACCTAGAAGAGCAAGGTCAGCAAACACATTTTCGGAAGTGGCATAAGTAGGCGCTAATATAGTGATAATTAGGTACGCTAATGAAAAATTTGCCGCTCGCATATTTTTCGAATAAACCGATGTTCTGCTAGCTTAAGAAAAAGTCAGTAGAACAGTATTTTAGACTTCATCAAACAAATTTTCGGAAGTGGCATAATTAGGCGCTAATATAGTGCTAATTAGGTAGCCTAATGAAAAATTTGCCGCTCGCGTATTTTTCGAATAAACCGATGTTCTGCTAGCTTTAAAAAAAAGTTAGCAGAACAGTATTTTAGACTTCATCAAACAATAGATTAAGCTACGTAGATTACTCTTATAATAAGGTGCTAATTAGGTGCTTCATGGAAAACCAAAGAAATTAACCTTTTGTTCATTGAAAAACGTCTTTAACAATAAACTTATACTTATAATATACAAACTTATAATAAACAGTACAAGTAAAATACTTATTTCGAGAATTAGGTGCTTCGAAAAAACAATTAGGTGCTACCCTAAATCGTCTATTTTTTTCAAGTCACAACCTTTATTTCTCACTCTTGTATGCTTTAACAGAGGGAAGAGATTACTTAAGATCAGTGTTTCTTATAGGTTATTACTAGCCATCTTAACGTGAGCATTTTATACAAAGGTTTATATTTCGGGAAATCCCACCAAACTCATGTTCCTGCTCTATGTCTATGGTATACGGTCAGTCCAGTGTCCAGTCCGTCAGTTCAGTTCTCTTGTCCAACGGTTATTCTGAAAACATTACAAGTGCGTGCTGACTTTCGTGTGATCGTTCAAGTGATATTTATCAAGATGAGTCGTCGTGGGAAACCTCCCTCGATTGACAAAGAACGCGTTATCGAGACTTTACTCAAATATAAAGATAAAATCATGTTGCCCGATAATAAAGTTTTGTCCAAGACGAGTACCGTGTGGACGGATATTTCTGTGGAGTTGGATGGATTGAAAGCAGCTTCCTCCTTGTACACATTCGTTTGCAACAATAAGGATCATGTTCGCGAAATGATGATTGACGAAGACTACGAAGCGAGAAATGCTTCGGCGCCGCCACAAGGAGAAAAAATCACAGTAAATATTTAATTTTTTAGTTAATCTCTTCTTCCATCATCTCAGTAGAATCTTACCACTAGTGGTTCTCCGAACAGTAGACTGAGTGAGCGTTCGCATCAACAAAAGTGGTGTTGAGCATCAAGAAAATCGCATCAACAGGAGTGGTGTTGAGCACCAACAAAAATCAACCAAGTTGTTGATTTTTGTTGATTTTGATGAATTTAATTTAATTTAAATTGTAATTATTAGCATGACCCTCCACATCCACATTCACATCTAGTGGTTCTCCGAACAGTAGACTGAGTGAGCGGTTTGTGAGCCCGGGAACAATAATAAATACTTTAAAAATATATATAACATACGGGGCTATCATGACCCTCCACATCCTCGATGTACCCTATTTGTACCACATCCTCGACGGGTTAAATATTTTTTCATAAAAACAAATTCTCTTACGCAAAGTGCTCGGCAATTGCGATATTTCTTTTTGGTCACTCAAGTGTTCGCTGGTGAGTATACGGCCCAGCGTTTTTATGAAATTACGACATGGACATTGTACACAACAAAATAAAGAAATTCGTATGCGAGGAGTGCAACCGCGCGTTCGCTTATCGAAAAGTTTTAGTGAAACATTTGAGGAAAGCGCATCCTTGCACACATGTATATCTCATTTTAACAAAGTTATATAAAAAAATGTTAACCATTTGAGAACAAACTTTAAAACACCTATGTAAGACATACTCCGTCAACATACGAACATGTTATTTTTTAATGGATTAAAGGCAATATCGATATCAATAAATGATTCTCAATCCCACACTATAAAGACTGCGGAGCTGTGAAAGTTCGCAGGCCGCCCATGCTAATTTCATACATTTTTTCTTTCCTTCGTCCCCCCCCCCCATTTCTACCCCAATCAAAAATCGCCCACGTCTAAAAAATTTTTAAAAATCAAAGAAACTGTATACCAAATCTCGTAAAAATCGGTTGAGAAATGCGACCCCTAGAGCGGAATATACATCCGTCTTACATCTGGGCAAACGCAATTTTGGCCAGACTTGAAAGGGAGACTTCGTTCGCCCCGCTCACTCAGTCAATAATTATAATACAATAGTACTATAAATTTGATACAATAGCGTAGTATTTTAGACCATATAGAAATTAAAATCATTTAATTTCGACCTCAAGGGACTAAATTAATATCATATTAGAATTTCGAATGGGCGAAATATAAATCAGTACCAATTTAATTTAGCGACCATGGGACGGTACTAAATTCATGGTTGAATATAATTTCGTCCTCAAGAGCGGAATTAAAATCGTTGGCAATTTAATTTTTAATGTATGTATTGTTAGCAAATAACTCCTCCAAAAGATATTATTAATCCGTCAAATTTCGAAATCATCTTGAAATATAATATTCAAAATATTAATATAATAATTAAATATAATATAAGATATTAACTGTAAATTTTTCTGTGCGCACAGGAATTGGAAAATGCGTCGAAAAATTCTTCTTTCGATGACCCCTCATTTGACGCAAACGATGAAGACACCTCCAAAAGCGTGATTTTGTCTATGAGCACACTAGATTTCAATAAAATGGTACAAGACAAGGTATACAAAGGTCGTAAAGTGAAAAGGCTCGAAACCGGCATTTGGCAAAAAGAAATCTCTGAACGACTGTGGAACGCAACTAAAATGAGTTGCGGTTTCAACTTCAAATATCATCATCTCAATAATGAATTGACTTCTGGGTCCTTCAAAGGTACATAATTGTTTAATATAAATTGTTTGCGAAAAAGAGTGACACTTTATGTAACTGTGTATTTGTCTTTATGTTATGTATATGACGTATAATACGGATACTTTTTCATTTAGGTAAATGTCGATGTGGAACAACCCTGTTCATAAGGCTGGAAGGAAGTTCAAACTGTGTCAAATTACACTGCACGATTTCCATGAAATCAGGAGCTTGTGGTAAACGACCGTTGCGTGAACCCTGTCGAAGACAAGTGGCCGAAAGCTTGATTCACAACACTGCCGAAAGGTACCGAATTGACTGTGCAGAGAAGATGATGTTACCAGGTGATTCTGAACCTTCAACATTACCAAGTACCAATGTACTGAACGTGGCCAAGCATGGATATCTGAAATCTTTGTACTTGGACAAAGATCCAATCGTAGCAATTAGTAAATTGAAGCGGATCGGCGATACGGATTCAAAATTATCGATTCGAAACATTGGCTACGACCCATTTTACGTTCATTTCTGGACACAGCAACAGATTTTGATTTATAAAAAATACGCTGCACAGGAGCATGCTTGTTTAAAGATCGACGCTTCTGGGAAATTTGTTTCCAAAATTTTGCAGGCAGACGGAAAGTCAAGTCACCATATATTTATGTACTTGGCTGTCATTTCGTATGCATCCGGACAAACTTCAGTCACCCAAATGTTGTCCGAAGCACACGACACTCCAACTATCCAGAATTGGCTGTTGCAATGGATTCGTTCTGGGGTTCCACCACCGAAGGAAACAGTGTGTGATTCATCTAGAGCTTTACTGACAGCGATAATAAGGTCTTTCACCGAATTCACGACCATTGAAAAATATTGCGATGTTTTCTTAACCGACCAACTCCCAGATTGCTACGTTAGAATAGATGTCAACCATTTCATTCACTTGTATGCCAATGCGTTGAAGAAAGAGCATCGTTTGATCAAGAAATTCTACATGGGCGTGATTGGCAAAATCATTTTATCAACCGATTTAGATGAAGCGAAAACGTTGATAAAGTCTGCATTGGTCGTATCAATGAGTGAAACTGAAGGGCAATGCACGGCACTCAATGCGGAAGTTCCATGCAACTCGCACAAAAAACATCTTATGGGTGTCATCACAGGCCAACCAGTAATCGATTCGAGTGCGACAAAGCAGGATGACAATGTGGATGAAGAACACTCTGAAAATTTGGATGAATCTCTTGAGAGCACCGGCTGGAAAGACTGGGCTGATAAAGTTAATCTTGAGGCCACATCGCAAATAAAGACAGGAACATCTCCAAATGCGCACTATTGTCCTGATTTTGCTAAGCGTCTTTTGAGAGACTTACTGCATCTACCTATGTGGTCTTGCATTTTCCGTAAACAATTTGGCTACGGACGAGTCCCAGCGAGTAGTGCCGCCGTCGAAAGTGAATTTAATAAATGGAAGAAAGTAATTTTACAAGGGGAGCTGGGTAAAATCCGCGTCGACAGATTACTGGAGTTGCTCATTAAAATTCTAAATGGCCAAAACAATCTGCTTCGGGCAAAAATGGACAAAGTGGAAATCGCCGAGAAAGAAGTGGAGGAAGAGCCAAACGAGACGATAGAGGAACAACCAGAACATGACAATTCAACACAGGAAATCGATAACGACCGTGATACTCCGAGTGAAGATGAAAAATGCGTCACGTGCGAAAATGAAGTTGAAACCTCCACTGCTCAAGAGTGTGTCATCTGTGAAAGTGCAGTACATATCATCGAAGGCTGCTCTTCACTATTTTTGGACCCGAATAATGAACATGCGAAAAGAAGAATTTGCATTGAATGCAGTGATACGAATGCGGCAAATCAAATTTTGTCTCTGCGATGCACAGAAAATTGGAGAGGATTAGGCGATGGGTCGAAGAAGAAAAGGAAGAGAGAGAGCCGATACTTAAACAATGAAAAACATTTGTTTGAAACCTTCAGCTGCCCAAATAACACGACACTGCCAATAATTAAAAATGGCTCTAGAGGATTTGGCTCGATAACAAGAGGAGGGCACACAAAAAATGTCAAACATACCTGCGCATTCGATGCAATTCTCCAGATAATTTTTCTGGCGCTCTTTGAAAACAAGACGCTACAAAATAATTTTGAAAAAACGGCCAACAAATTTATCGATTTAGCATTGCATCTTTGCCAGAAAGGCATAAAAGGTTCCGCTGCTTATCAAAAACGGACGGAGCTAATGTTTCAATATTTGGCTGATGACAAGACAAGGATCCAAACGATAAGCAATTGTACAACTCTAGATTGCGCCATTGGAATATCGCACGCGGTTCTCCATGCGTTTCGAAGGGATCCCAGCTGTAAGGAAATTTCCAAATGCAGTAGCGGCTGCACCGACAACATGAAGATCAGAGCAGCAATCACTTTGGACTTTCCGGAAATATTCAGGAACGATTTCGATAACGTTGTAGCGGAAAAATTGGATCTGTCTGAACGTCCTTGCAATGTTTGCTCGTTACCTGTGGTTACAAGCGTTGAATCTACAGGTAATTCAAAAGAATAATTCAAGTAATTTTATATAGTCTACATGTAAATGAATTTGCCTAAAATAAACGGAGGTTGAATAAGGGCTCGTCATATTAATAAAATATCGTATTTTATCATGACAATTGGTTTCAGGATCATTCATGTTCTTTGAAATCGCCGACGCCGATCTTCAAGCTCGAGTCCGTTTAACATCTTTGCCGACTTCCTACATAATCACTTCGTCGGAGGATGTTAATGTTAAAAGCGAGTATGATCTTGCTGGAGTTGTAGAATTCATAGTCCCACCTACTCAAAAGGTCACAATAGGTCACTACACGGCCATTTGTCCACGTGGCCCAGGAAAATGGAGCGAATACGATGATCTCCAGGACGACGTGAAACAAAAAAGCGATACTTTTCTATGTTGCCCTGCTTTGCTTGTTTTCAGAAAGAAGGAAGAGATGTAAAAAATTCGAGGGAATATTAGACTCTGTCAACTTTCTCACTCTTTGTCAGCATCTTGAGCGCTTTTTAATTACGTTTATCCTTTGAAAAATTCTTCGTAGTACTACTTTATATCTTTTTTTAAATTATATCATTATTGGAAACGGATTAGGACACGTTCTGACGTCAAACCGTAATCGGGATGTACCATCTCCGTTTTTAATAAGCCGTATAAATGATAAAAAAAAATCGAAAACAAATCGGTGACAAATCATCAATAACCTATAAGAAACACTGATCTTAAGTAATCTCTTCCCTCTGTTAAAGCATACAAAACTTGAAAAAAATAGACGATTAGCACCTAATTGTTTTTTCGAAGTACCTAATTCTCGCGTATCATACGCGAAAAAGCAGACGTACGTTCCTAGAGAATAGGCCTCAATGACTACCATCTATCGTATTTTTTTAACATTTTATCCCACCACACGCTGTACGTTTTTAATTTCCGTTAACTTACGCGGTATCCATCTCGAACGAAGCTTCCGAATTTTCAGGTATACGTGCAAAATATTTTGCATTTGACTCATGCCAATATTCAATGTTGTACGAATTTGCTGACATGTAATTTTTTATCCCATTGAATTAGTTATCGTAAAGCAACAATGTTAGTTTCTGTTACCGCTATCGCCGGCCGGATTCGCGTGAATCATTTTGGAGATGAATACGTCCATGTTTGAATTAGTTATACGAAAAGTACACAGAGCTACGAGATGGGGCTTCATCTCCAAACTATAATTGAAGCCTTTGGCAACTTTATTGTTGACTTAACTACATCGAACATGGTAAAATATTATACATCGAAAATTTTCTCGACTAAATCCATCGTTAGGTACACACACAATTTCCAAGACGGCGCCACAAAAATAACAAATGACAGACGTAAAAAAATAAATGTATTCTACAACCAAAGAGTTCTATTTAAATAAATACGAATTATTTTTAAATATCTTTAACGCAAGTGGCCACTCAACTAGCACAAATTGGCTATATAAAAGTCACAGCAACATTTTCGCAGCAGCTTTTAGTCACAAGAACTTTTCACATAGCACAACTTCTATATGTTCGGAATAGGAGCATATTTTATTTAAAAGGCTTTTGCTGAATAGTGACCGAATAACGGCGATAATGACCACTTTCGGTGGTAAAAGAAAGCCGAATAAGCTATTATAATATACCTATAGTACATGTGGTGGCGCCCTTATATATCCACCGGTTGTAAAATCGTTTCCATTTGATATTTTATTGCAACTTCTAGTCGGATAAAGCTTTGAAATTTTATTTAATAATAGAATGGAAGCAAACGGAAGCTGCACGATCATTTGCCGTTGCACACATAGATTCCTAATGCTACTAATATTTTATCGACTTTAAAATTATTATATTGTAGTTTAATAGACCAAATTCTACTGCAGATATCATTTTATCGACAATTGTAAGTAATATTTCTAACAATATTTTAACGCGCCTTCAAAATATTAATATTTTACCTTAATTTTCTTTAATAATTATGGTTTTAAAGGGTTTTTAAATAATATTGTTTTTGCAAGAAAAAAAAATA
>JAOPUG010000036.1:28498503-28513973 GCA_027564375.1 Micropterix facetella | reverse complement strand
TGAACTCAGACATATTCACTGAGCATCCATCACACGCAATCCCCACACAATTTTCCAGCGCCCATGGGGGGGGGGGGCGCCCCCAGCGCCCCCCACCTGTATCCGCGCCTGAGTGTATATGGGTATTTTTTGAAACGCAGTGAAGAGAGAACTTGTTGGAAAATGTCTTAAGTCATTTTAGATGTCATATATAAATAAAACTGTAATTCATTTCGTTCAACAATAAAATACATGTAAGTACCTACCTACAAACAAAACGGTTGACCATATCTGTCACTTAAAACTTAAAAAAGATCACTTAATACACACTAACGCAGCATTTAGTTCCTATTTAATAATTCTTGACGGATGAGAAGCTGTCAGAAACTGAAAATATGTATTCAATTTGAAGCTTTTATGGTGTCTATGTATTTAATTAGTACCTATGTTCTTCCAGGATATGGAAGATATAGATTCTTCTTCGAAGACATGGATTTTCACAGGCGATATATTATTACAAACAATGAAAGTCGCGTAGTGGACAATGCCCTATGCTGGATTTAAATCCACAATACCGATATTACATCACCATGGGTAGTGCGAAATGGCGCGACAGTCTAGACTTATTAAATGAATAATTGGAAACGGGCTGGTTTCATGACGATTATATGGAGAGAAGGCAACAGGGGAAAACAGATAGAATATATCTTCAAAGACGAAATGACGGAAGGAAGCCAGCCATCAATATAGAGCGATGATCTACGCTAAACCGAACGACGAAAGCTGTGAGAAAAGAGAGTGATGTCAATTTCGAGAGCCCTTCACCTATCATCAATCAGTCAGTATCTTCAATGTAAATCAATAAATCGATCATTTCAAATCGTTCAAAATTTTATTGGCTACAATATTGTCATCAAAAATTTATTTGTCCCGTTGCTAATTCGTACCTACTACTACTACTAATTCGTACCTACCTCAAAAAAACATATATTAATAGTACCGTTTCTAATATTGGCAACTAAAACCATGGAAATGCCGAGTATTATAGTTTAAATGAGTAAAAATAATAATATTCGAATGTGAAATCGAAACTAGTAAAAAACACAACTATGCATTCAGAAATATAGATTTTCAACATTAAACTGACACGCCGTGAAATCTAAGTAACATTATGGTAAGAATACCGCATTCCTTTTCTTATATGTCCTTTTCTTATGATCCTATACCGAACGTATCGACCATGCCTAGAATTCTCACCTCCCTGGCAATAGAAGACCTTAACTGCTCTGTTCGAATTCGCAGCCGTGGCTTAATTAGAAAAAAAAACAACGACAATGATTTTGTTAACATCTCATTATAATCGTTTGAATCGTTTTTGAGAAAAAATATTTCACCATTCTGATTTCTGACCCTTAAATTTGTGTTTAGAATCAAAATTCCAAAAAGGCGAAATTGACTCATTAAAGAACTCCATTTGGGTACCGATTATTAGCAAAATCGGTCTAGTAGTTTCGACTAGGATTGTAGTCGAAAAAACTATAATATAGTACTACATCATACCTACGGTTTGACCATAACATAGATTCCAAAGTATGCCACATTGAATAAGGAGTATTCGGCAGACACCATTTAAAGCTCCTCCAAAATTGCCAATTTCGTCCAACAAAACTAATCGCAGTTCACTGGATGAGCAGAATTCCACTATATCTAAGATTCGAAATAGTGTCAGCAGATATCTTTTATCATTGGCGCCCCGGGAGATCAAGGATATGCATTTTTGATCAATGTTATTTAAGTATTAATCTCTTTAAATAGAACGCGTCAAGTGTCAAGCATCCAACCCACAAAAATCGTTTTTTTTCATTTTTGGGTTAAACACATTCATTTTACGGTAAAAACAAAATATTCAACCTGTTGTGGCCTATTTTAATTAATTTTATTTGCTAACTCACGACGAACGATCCAGGGCTTTGTTGAGTTCAACCGAAAGAATTTCACTTTGGATTTGGTGGGTTCCAATTCTTTGTACAAGGAGTATAGTTATTACATGTTTCCAATTCAGTAGAAAGCATCCAAGCCACTCCATTTTTATATTACTGAAACAGGTTTCGTCTTGTTCAATTCGATAGAAAGCATACAACGCGTTTAATCTTTAAGCTCATAGGTACACGTGAATATCTTTTTTATCAGCAGAAACCATCCAAACCAACTATATACCAATTAATTATAAATATTATTAAACTTCAACAATCGACAGGAAACCTATATTGGTAATTAACAGTACCAATAACGTTTTGATTAGCTTTGAAATCTAAATTTAAAAAAAAAGTGATTGTCATTATCGCAGTTTGCTATTTTGTGGGTTGGTTGTCCGGCCCGCCTGTGTTCCGGAACACGCTCTCCCCGCCTTTCCCTCCACATAGGAGATATGTTTGGACGTCATTGGTGTACGTCGACTAGTGTGACATAGGTACCATTATATTGTTTTATTAAAAGGTAGGTACATACATTGATTAAATAACACTCTTGTTATTTAATCTATGGTACATACAACCTGTACATGCTGATTGCTGTCCATAGGCAACCTATATAATTCGGTGTCAAAAGGAACTCTCCTGGCAACGCCGACATTAACAAAATTGAAATATTTTTCGTCAGGGACAGCAACTGCCTTTCGTATGATAGTAATGGGTTATTAGCAAGAAATAGCAATATACTGATAACCAGTTATTTTAGACATTATATGTAATGTGACATGTTGCAATCGAGAGGACATTGCATCTTATCTATTATTCTTAAGATTTATTGTGAGTACGCGTTGTCCTAGTCAGGTTTCATTATTTATTTTGTATCACGGCAACCGGTCATGTTAACCAGCTATTTAACGGTATAGGTAATCTGCCATCCCTAGCCTTAAGTTAAACGTCAGGTCACGTTAGCCTTTCCTCTGCTGAAAACTTCAGTTTCATGCAATTTGCAACTGTGAAGTTATCAGGAAAAAATAATTTCTCGCAAAAATAGACTTATTTAAAAAGCTGTAAGCTAATTTAAACCATCTGGAGCTTATTATCATCGACGGCTTTGCGATTCCGTACTGAATCCGCCGATCCGGCCGGCGTAAAGCTGAAAACGTCTTCAAAATGGTTTTTTATTTTGAAAGTGCAGTGGTTTCTCCGCCCGTGACGCTGTTCATGGGTATCGATAAATATGAAAGTAAGAAGTGCTCATGTTTTAATAAAGTAAATGTGTCAATTGGCGGTCTCTGGTTCTCCAGTATTTAGATTGCGTTGTTTCAGATGAAGAGCTAATAAAGTGGGGATGGCCTGAAGATGTATGGTTTCACGTCGATAAAGTGTCATCTGCCCATGTATACCTACGTCTTTCTACTGTGAGTTTTGACATAATAGAATATTGAAATCACTTATACATAGTTTATAACTAGGATTTATTATAGGGGCAAACGATAGACGATATTCCTACGACTGTTCTAGAAGATGCCTGCCAGCTGGTTAAAGCTAATTCAATAATGGGTAATAAAATGAATGACGTAGATGTAATATATACCATGTGGCATAACTTGAAGAAAACTGCAGCAATGGAGGTATTTTTTTTTATTATTATTTAATTTAATGCACATAGATTATTTAAAAGGCTCCAACTGTTTTTTTTGAATAGCAGGCAAATAAGCAGCACCGGCCTAATGAAATTAAGAGAAACATCTCTTGGATATTTCATCCACTTTTGTTGTGGCAGCCCCCTTTCCCAATATTACTGCTATGTATCCAATTTTTTCTCAAGGAAGACTATTAAGAGATAATGTCCGTTTGGTTAAAATTGGTTGGGAGTTGCATTGGAGGTTCTCTAAGCTGCTGTGTGCTGAGCCTATTAAGCTAGTCTCCATCTACAAGCAATTTTTTGAGAGCTTTCAGTGAAATTTGCATGTCAATAATAAGTCCCTTACATTTATGGACGATGCCAGTTTGGCCCTAAATTATATTAGAATATTTATACAATTATTGTGCACTTATTGACTAGATATATCATATCATAGAGCCAACTCTAAAATACGCAGTAACATTACAATTTACCGTGGCAATAAACTAATAAGCATAGTTTTTTAAATGTTATATTTAAGAATAAGAATGCTATTTATACTTAACACATAAATAGGGATGTATTATACATTTTATTATTACACATATACCATATGTTCAAGGAAATAAAGGATAAGTACAGGGAAGGAAAAGAAGCAGTATGATGGGTGAGTTTCTATCATCCCGTCTTTGAGCTTTGTTAGGTTCTGTTTCGGCAGTCTGGTTTGAGCGGTTGCATATTACAGAGGATTTTGGGGTGGCGGAGGAGTGACGGAGAGTTTTCGTTTTGCGTTGTGGCCTGCCTAGCTTGCCCCTACGAATAAGCCTCTGTCCAGACAATGCAGGCTCTATTCTCTATATCTGAATCATTGCCGAGAGAAACATACTAAAAAACCATAGTATAGATTGGATAAATCCAAAAAAGAGTTGTTTAAAATGCAGTAGAGTTAAATAGCTTTTAATACATGATTATAAATTTGTTTTTAAGGTCGGACAAGTATCATTCCACAAAGATAAAGAAGTGCGCAAAATGCGAATAGCAAAAAGAAGCAATGAAACCATCAACAGGCTGATGAAAACGAAGCGGGAGGAGCACCCTGACTTCCGAGCCGAGCGTGAGGGCCGCGACCGAGAAGAGCGTGAGGACAAGAAGAAATTGCTGCGCGAGCAAAAAGAGCGCGAGCGCGAGGAAGAGAAACGCAAAAAGGAAGAGTCTGAACTCAGAAGCTATTCAACGCTGATGAAACCTGAGAATATGACCTCGAATACCGATGGAAATGATTCCGATGAATTCATGTAAAGCCATAATTATCTATATTATAATTAAAAACAATCTCAAAACTTAAAAATTCATTATTATTGTAAATTTACATTGACCGCTTTCAATGAGTTGACGACCCACGTCGGATAGTCTTTATCGGGGTAGACTTCTTGCATGAAATTCGCTATGAACTCTGGGAATGTTCCTTTTTTGATGTGTTCTCTCATGTCGTTCATTAATCGGAGTTGAAATGCTATATTGTGAACTGAGAGTAGGTGAGCTGCGACAGTTTCTACTGTGACGATTGTGTGCAAGTATGCTCTTGTATAAGTTTTGCATGTAGAGCAATGGCATGTGTCATCAATTGGGTTAAAATCATACTTGTATTTCCTATGTTTCAAGTTCATTTGCCCAGTCCTCATGAGAGCACATCCAAATCTCTGAAAATTACAATAAAACTACGTAAATATTATAAATTAAGTTCTGCCTTCAAATGACTAGATGCTGCACATTTTAACCGTAATACGGCTCAATCCAATTGTCTAATTGGGATCGATCATATACATAATGTGGCTATTTTTTGTTTTTTTTTCATTTCTTGTAGGAGGTAGGAGACACTAATCCAAATAAACTGATAATCGTTCTATAAGATGCTGCAACCCGTGCCTGCAGTGTATTGTTCGAATCACTTCTTAAGAGGCTTCTAAACGATCAACATATTTTGGCGATGTGTGGCTAGCTATGACCAGCAACATTGCTCGGCACTACATGCTCCATCTATTTGCTCACTGTTTGCCGTGCAATGCGTTGCGCAATTGTTGCTAGTAATTAATTGCAAGTAATTAAATGCCCAAGATTTTCAGTTTATGCGAGTATTGTTTTCGTAGACATGAGACACCGGAGTTTTTCTTGTGGCTGCTGCATGTCAATTTACATAGCGAAAAAGAAAAGAAACTTTGGATAAGGCCTTATCTCTGTAAAAGACGTATTCAGGCGATTCTACGTCCCACAACTCTAGGAGTAAGTTTATATCGTTCATAAAACTTAAAGTTTTTTCGTTTGACCAATTATTCATTTTCTATTGCGTATCCGTGCCCTCGCCAAGATAAACACCACTCACTGGTGGCATAACTCGGACTCGTCCCACCCGCCTGATCATCGCGATGCGTGACAGCACAAGTATCTCGAAAACACTTGTGCAAAAGCGAGAAAGGAACTAGGTTGCCGCGTATTGTCCACTAGCGGGACAATACACGGCAACCTATGTTCCTAACAGTTCCGGGTAGCCTGGGCTATTATGGCCGTTATGTGTACTTGGTCGGCTCAGCTCGTGGGGCAGCTCCTATCCGGGAGCCTTCACGAAGAGGGACCAACCTGGTGAACCCGCTGTGCGGTGGATCTGGGGAAATAAACTCGGGCGGAAATGGACAGCTGACGCATGGGGTGGGCATACCAGCCGTGTTGTCACTGACTGATACCCAGAGGGGTCTGAGAACATATGTTCTTTAAGGCGCAGGGGTAGGCATCGCCTATCCTTAGAAACGACCCGATGGCCACCCAATTTCGGGTGATAATCGCTGAGTAAAGGACGCCACGGGACTGCGATATTTCCGAGTCACGGAATATCGCGTTATCACAATAGGTAGAGGTTACGCAAGCGACTTCTGGCCATTACCAAACAGGTTGGATGGAGAAATCCGTCTAAATTTGAAAGCGAGGGCACGAGGTTTCTCCGCCCCACTGGGTTTGAAAATTCCCAGTACCACATGGTAAAGTTCCACCTCAGCCTCTCACGGGCTGAGGTGGAGCTTGGTACGTAGATTGTATACGTCCAACCAAATCTCTGCTTCACTCCGGGGTGATATAGCGATAAAGTTCGTTGAAACACTCCATAGCAGGTGACATACAATATATGTCCACTAGTGGGCGATATCAGCGTCAACATGGCCGCCATCCTCGTTAGAACTCGGCCATACCAGCAAGATTGCAACAACATTACTGGCATTGCCCGAATGTTAACGAGCAATATGATCATATTGCCGACCATACTTGCCGGCTACAAATTGCCATAAAAATGGTGATCGTTTAGGGTTCCTTTATAATTCTGAAATCGTACAATAAGTTGTGACCTGATCGCCACCACACGGCTGTCTGCGTCTCGTTGAAAGCGATGTTTGTCACGACAAAATGATGCAACACAAGCTTGCCATGTTTTGTGTTTTTTAAGTCATACATATGTACAATTGCTGCAATGGTTTCTGCAGCTCCAAATAGGAGGGGTAAGCACACTCATACAATATTCATGCATACATACTATTTACTCATACATCCATACCCTCTCATGCGTTTCTTAAAAAATATTATGGGAGATTATCCTACATGAAAAACTGAGTTAAAACATTGTCACTGAGGAAAAGCATTATTTATGTTCAACTTTTGGATATTCAGCATTGTATTTCTCGGTAACTAAGGCCTAACCCAGAAAAAGTTGTAGAGAATTTAAAGCCATTTTTTGTGCAGAATAATCTATTGTAATTAAGATTCTCTTAATGTTCCAAACGATTTTTTTCAAAATTAGTTTTGTTTTCTTCGATTTTTTTCAATGTCACGAATAACTTCCTAAATTTAAGGCAAAACAGTTTTTAACTATTTTTAGGTATTCTTATAAGAAATACAGTCTTTACAACTGCATATAAGTGAATCATGTAATTCAATCTAAGAAATATTATGGACGCTTATTACAAATTTCTAGCACATTCGGTTAGTTTCTACAGTCCAAAACACAAACATGACTTATAAACCTGTTTTTCTCAAAACATGCTTTCGCAGGTTGCAACCTTTTGTCATTTGAGGGCAGAATTATTGGTGACATTTTTAATAGGAATACGTACAGCAGTTCTCGTAGGAAAAACGCAATCGAACATATCGATACCCAACGCAACGCAAACCACGAGATCCACAGCTAATCCGACTCCCATTAGGTAACGTGGTTTATCTTTTGGGAGGAAATCAGTGCAAAGATGCACTATCGGCCAAAAATCATCTTTAGCTTCTCCTCCACTGAAAACAAATATATAAAAATTGGGTATAGAGTCCGCTTCGGAGTTTAAAAATAATTCCAAAAAACGGCAAATGGCCCATACTTCTTTGCTAACCTGCCTATTATATTTTTGGATATTTCACTTTTCATCGCTGAAGAAGTGAAAGCTTATGGAGAAATGCTTTGACAGCATATGACATTTGGAAGAAACTGTCATGTAGAAATAATTTGATAAAATGTCCATATTTTATGCTGCTACAGTCGAACACAAATAAAGATCAAATCATTCCTCGGGAAACTCTTAAATTTATATAATACAGAAAAGAATATCCAGTTAGAATAGTTAATTTCAAATATGTTGGTATTTCCTGAGACATTACTGAAATTATTTTAGTAATAGTAATACACAAGCCCACCGTGCGCCGGTGCTAGAATATATTCAAAATAGTTTAAAATTAACATACTTTGAAGGTAACATAGTTAGAAAGTAACATAATTTAAAATAGAGATAAAAATTTCAGTTTTGAAGTCCTTGAGTGGAGCTTTTAATTTTGACAGGAGACCGAGACGCGAGAGACGTAAGACCGCTACTTGACTTTAGACTTTAATATAGTGTTTAGTTTGCAAGCAAGACCGAGACAGGAGACCGTGACGCGAGATAGAAGACAGCGAGACGATCTAAAGAAGTCATGCGTCTCGCTCGAAAAGCACCTGCGTAATTGTGAAAAAATATATCTTTTTATGATTAAGAAACTGACAAATTGATTGAAATAATAACAACATCCTGCGCTGTTTTCTCAGCTTCTGTAATTCTTTGTAACTTCTGTAATTCTTTGTAACTTCTGTAATTCTCAGATTGACTCATATAGAGATGAAAATTTGAAAAATAATATTTTGGAAAAACATAGCTGATAACTGTTGTATAGCTTTCCATTACATTGATTAATAACCGTGTAGCTGAACCAGTACACAAGTGTTTTCAACGACTGACTATGCAATACTGATTGAACACTGATCTATGTCTGTCTTGCGTAGGCGCATAGTACACCCCCGGAGATGGAGACATTTGTATCCGTTTCTGTCGTATGTCGCCTGTCTCTGTCGTCGTGACACAAACTTTAGATACCTACCTCAAACCTCCTATCGCAAATCCATTTGAATTCTTCTGTATGTGCTGCTTTACACTTTGTTCCCGCAGTTCTAGATTTAGCAACCCTTGCACAATTGGGAAAATACTTTGATCATGAAGTCTGGAATGCGCTTGTAGGCAGCGCTCGAGCCAACGACTTGTCCTTTCTGTCGCTTGCCTGATTCGATCTACATCATTATGTGTCGTCTGCACGACGTCGTCTAGTTGCATGGCAATATCTGCACCTGGAAATTGTCATTCAATGATAAAATCCATCATCATACGAGGTGTGACTGACAAGCAATGAGATTGATTTTTTGCAATAATTTTAACTTATTTTTATACATCAATGTTATCCTCTTCAAAGTAGTTCCCTTGGGCTGCTATACATAGGCGGAGGTGTTGCAGTCGTTGTAGCAATACTGGAAGGCTTTAACTGGAATCGCCTTGAGCTCCTCAGTTATAGTTCTTTGGATGTTATCAACAGTACCAAAACGACAACCTTTCAAATGAGTTTCGATCTTAGGGAACAAAAGAAATCACGAGGACTTAGATCAGATGAATAGTGGAGTTGGCGAACCACAACAATCCTTTTTTTCCTGTTCAATAGTAAGGTTTTTTGGCACCATCTCAGCACAAACCTCTCTTATGTCCAAATATTGAGTTAAATTCTGATGCATAGCAATACGATTCAAATTTACAATACTGTCACAAGAGAGCCCTCACTTGTTCCACATTTTCCTCAGTTTTTAATGTCTCCCTGAGCGAGGTTTGAGCCTCCCTGAGCAAGGTTTTCTTCAATTGATTTTCGGCCCTCCAAAAACGCTTTATGCCTCTGAAAAACTTGTGCTCTGATAAGGAATATTCTCCATAACCTTTGTTGGTCAAACTCGCGGACTCGCCAAGCTCAACACAAAATTTGATGGCACATCTTTGCTCCAAATTTCGCTGTTTCATTTTTCGTAACGCACTACAAAAACACAACTTCACTTATTATACTCTCTACTATGGTTTGTACTTACCATACGAGGTTGAAATTTTACTGCACGTCTAGTAAGGACTGACTTACAATTCAATAAGTTATGTGAAGGGGAAGCTCGCAGGATTGCCAGATCCCAGTGATGCTAGTCTCATTACTTTTGTCGCATCTCGTATTATTATGCCTAAAGAAAAAATATAAATCACCTCACCGATAATATTTTGTATTTCTATGGAACGTTCAGGAGTCAGCATGATGTCAGAATCGTCATAGGGCGACTTGAATTTCACCCCCTCTTCGTTTATAGTAGCGAGTTTTAAGAGTGATACCATTTGGAATCCTCCGGAATCCGTAAGCAGTGCATTCTTCCAACCCATGAACTTGTGCAATCCTCCCGCTTTTTCTAAAGTCTTGACGCCTGGCCGGTTTCCCAGATGGTAAGTGTTCGCCAGTATGATCTGGCAATTAAGTTTCTCCAATTGGTCTGGCAGTAAGCCCTTCATAGTACCCTGCAACGACATTAAATTCATCATCAGGTACATACTAAGGCTGAACACCGTCTTTGCCTGGTAAAGCACTGCATCGGCTTAATATGTTAAGTCTAAATCATCTAAAAGAAACAGAATCATCGCGGAATTAGTAAATTAGATACCATACGAGGAAGAACAATTTTGATGGAATAGTTAATTGATCTAGAAGAGACGAAACGGATAAATTAATTTACTACAGTAGGTACTGCATAAGAAAGAATACCTACCTACATACATTTATCTATTTATATTTATGTATATGAGTATATATATACATGTATATATTATTTAGAATTTTTGTGGCTTAGGGAGCAGTTTATTTAAAACAATACTTATTTATAATTTTGTATTGAATATAATTTTGTAATTGAATGTTATATTATTGAAAATATATTAAGTATATACAATATTTTATATAAATATAGTTACAATATATAATCATTTCACAATATGTTATACTTACCAATTCGAAGCAAGTAAAAAGTGCATATAGAAAATGAAAATTGCGTGGTGGAAGTCTACGTTAGTACGTGCATCACTCTAGCAAGGTAAATGTTAACCCTTACCACATACTCTATAAATGTATTTAAAATATTAAGTAATAAATAAATCTTAACCATTTAAAATACGGCCAAATCTCAAACGGCTAACCTGCGTGCCGACTGGCATAAAAACTGGGGTGTTCACATCGCAATGGGGCAAACTCATCACGCTGGCGCGCGCTTTTGTAACGCCGCATTCTGCTATTATTTTGAATTTCAACGCTGGGCTAGCATTACTCATTATGGGTAATATATTACAACATATTTTTTAAAAAATAACCTATAAACACGCATAACCGCCTGACTGTTTTTGTGACACTTGAAAGTACTTAATGTTACCACTACAATTGTGTTTTTTTTAAACACAAATATTTTTGAAATTTAGTAGGTAAATGGTATATTGCTAATTGTGATATTTATAAATTAATGTCATTTTGATACAAATATTAAATTTTATGTTTAGGGCGCTGTTTCGACTATACTCGATGTGGGGAAGAGGCATGTGTATGATATCGATAACAAAGCGAATATGAATCATCGATCAACTGTATAGCCACGGTATAGCCTGCGCTCCCTGGGACGAAGACAACGAAGTCATCGCTTTGTGTCAACTTTTTGTATTTGATGGAGTTTCTCGCGTTGTCGGTCCCAACATGTTTTCACAATCAGACGTTTTTTGACCGTGGTCAAGTGCACTTACTAACGATAAATTACGCTTTGACGCGAATTTGAGGCCTTAAAATGGCGATATGCGCTGTAAGCATGTATAAGAATGACTATAGGATGCACAACAGGACGATTTACGGGATCGCCTATCATCGCAAAGTAGATATTTTGTTTTGTAGCGAAATAAGTTTACAATAATTCTAATTGGCAATTAGAATAATATGTGTATAAGTGTTTACGTTGTTTATGACTTGTTAAACAAAGCAAAACGGAGATTGACGGGCGATTCCAGTGACAGCGCGTACAATATGAAACGTTGATGTTTTAAATTCATATCGGACAGACACTTTCCGATGTTGGTATTTTTTGCGCGCCGTTAGTGGGTAGGATAGTGATGAAATTTATATCTGATGTGGTCTTAATATACGATAATCTTATATATATTTTTTAGTATCACTTGTTTCATTATTCTTAACCACTCAACAGCGACACACAGTTACATACATAAAAGTATAATATAACCTTTACGGGTAAAGAATAGCCATCCTGGGATCTCGACTGTATCTTTTGGCCAAATGATGCTAATTTGAGAACAATCAATTTATCAATCTCAAGATTCTTGGTAAACTAAATACCCTAAGAAATTTTAAACGATGCAGCAAAAACACGTATGTAAATAATCATTATTTTCTTCTAAATAATTTGAACATAGATATTACTTACTTTTGCTGGTTGGTCAATTTTTCCTCTTCTATATAAGGAAAGGTGTATGATTTCGTTGAATTAAATGACAAAAATACCATCCACCACTCGAGGGCGGATCTAGCCTTCGAGCCAGGGGGGGAGGGGTCACATAGTCGAGTGGGAGGGTCAGAGGGGGTCACATCACAGAGTCGAGATTAGAAAAATTATCAGTGGTCGACTTATGCCCAGCCCAGGGGGGGCATGACCCCAATGACCCCCCCCCTGGATCCGCCGTTGCCACCACTTGCTATAGATAGGCATATTTACTCACAGACGGCTGGCTGGTTTAGCCCCATGTAGCAATAATGCCCAAAAAAAATGAAGTGCAGCGATTTCCTTTAGGTAAAAACCATTAAAATATAATTAATATGGAGCAGTTTAAAGTAGAAATTAACTGATCAAATTAAGAACTTATTTTAATGTGAATGGGAATCCCATGTCGATTCTGTTTATCCAAATTGTGGTGAAGGCTCGTGATGTTCTCGTAATGCTGGAAAGCATTTATAACCGATGTACTTAACACACGTTCTAAGCACATGCTCCTTGTCAAACTAAGTAAATCTGATTGGAAGATAACGAGTGGAAGTTTCTTGGTGATTTGATAATTAAATTTGTGAGGAAACTTCGTAATGCTGCTAATATAATGAGTGCGTCATAATCGATCACAATTAATAATGTCGCGCTTGTATCCAATGTGAAATAGAAGAAGCACTGAAACAGATTAACGAAAATTAAATTCTCATAATGGGTCGCATGAAAAGAAAGATTTAGTAAAGTTAGATAACCTATTCCCCATGAATAAGCTTATGATCGCAGCTGCATTACTTGATTGTAGATTTCAATGAATATGTGCACTTGACAAATATTTAAAGAAAAACAGAGAAACAACAGTTTCATTTCCATCTGCCTATTTTAGAGAGCGAGAGCTCATCAGAGAATCTGATATCACATACACGTGTAGACACGTACATACCTCCATACGCCTTTCTTTAAGGTGGAGTTATAAAATCTCAATTTGGAATGTCAAAATTACAATGTTTGACCATTATATAATTTTTGCCAATTTGACCTTTTCATTGCTTTACTTGCCATATTGTATTTTATTTGGATTATTCTACCTGCCATATTGTATTTGATTTGAATTTTTATTGTTTTGAATTTAATGTTTCTATGTTATCGAGTAATGAGGCATACTTTTTTGTTTTAGGTTTTACCTCGTCACAGTACTTTAAAATTTAAGTTAACGTCGCATTTATATTACGTAATAATGCAATTATTATTATTTAAAAAAAACTACAGATGTTCTATCAATAGTAGTTTAATAATCGACCGATATCGACTTGATGTGCTTTGTAACACTTCCTTATTATTTTTGTCCATGCTTTGTGTGCCTTGTGGTGTGGTGAACGGTCATGATGGTGGCGCTGCCTGTAATCTGTCAGATGCGTATGTTCCTGCCTCTGGTTTCGCGTGCGCGATCAAATTTTATCTAGGTTATTCGACTATAAAATCCAGAAATAATCGAAGACATTGAAAAGTGAATACTTGAAAGTATAAAAAAACCTTTTTTAAATGTTCATAATGATTGTTTGATCCGCACTGACCGCAGTTCGTATTTATTTGCCATTACGACGCAACCCGACGTGAGCATATTCCATCTTAGCGGAAAGCTCGTATTTTTCAAATATAAGTCATCTAAAAGATACAATCGAGAATTGTTTTTTTTTCGGAATCAGGTGAGTTATTTAAATGTTTCCATTATTATACAGCTTCCTTCGCGCCGTCAGTTTGTTGAAACGTGGCTCATTGGTGTGGGTTCCACTTCAAGTGCTAAAGGTCCCGTGTTCAATTCCTCCGTCCTTCACGTTTTTTTTCGATTTCAGATGCGGTTTTTCTCTTCTTAAAATGGATTCTTGCAGTAAAAATAATAGTGAAAATACTACAAATATTTCATCCAACACTGAGGTATTCATCCTCCCACCTCATATTTTGGAGAAATATGGAATCAATTTATGGCAACTTCAGCAGCCTAAAGGTGGTGCATCATCGAAAATAGTTGGTGAGTTTCACTATGGCTTTTACTAGCCTTGGCCTTGGCCGACCATGGTCATGATTAATCATGGCCACTGTAATAGATACCGTGTGCCAAAAAGGCATAATGTGAGTTACGCTGCTTCATTTCAATTACGCTACCCTACTTGCTAGCTAGACGCCTCACTGGTGTTGCCGCTACAGGCCACGTTATGAGACCCCCAAGGGAACCTGTTCCGATGGAACAAAGGTCTGTTATTGTTTTGTAATTTTATGAAATATGTAGATTAAAACCGGTCAATTGTGAGTTTGACCCGTCCACTGAGAGTCCCATAACTTATTAAGAAAGGGCTTCTTGTTATTAAACATTTTCACACACATTGACTAGAAAAGGATGGTCAGGCATAGTCGGGCAACAAAGTCTCACCCATAGTGTTCCTTCATTTGTTTTTGTACGGAACCCAAAAATAAAATAGATATATAAAATCCCTATCGTGATAGGTAGGCCCGAGTACAGTCTCCTATAAACTGTTAAACACATTTTAATATTTCTGCAAGCCGCATTTCATGTTTTTTGTGTTGTCTCCGATGTGTTTTTAAGCATGCAAAATCACTAACGTTACCAAATTCGATTTCTCACAAGCCTCAAAGCGATACATGCTCTTTATTTATCCTGGTCAAGCTGGCTTGATTAACCTATAATTTTGTCAGTACCTACCTGAAATTCCAGCAGTATATTATGCAGAGTGAGTTTTTAAAACAGGACAGTATCAAGCAATCATAAACCATTACAGATAGAGGAAAATGCTAAATGGAGTCATGAGATGGATTTTGGAGAAATAAAAAATAATAGCATAGCATGTAAGTACAAACAGGCTGCCATGGAATTCACCGACCAAGGTCGGGCCCATCATAATACTATTTTTACACTTCTGGGGGGTAAGCGGTGGACTCCGGACCAACGACCGGCTGTGGT
>JAOPUG010000036.1:28433678-28446490 GCA_027564375.1 Micropterix facetella | reverse complement strand
GCGAAGCATTGATGAAAAATATATCGACTTAATTTGGCGCTTAAATGTGTATATCGGCTTGAATTCAGCGGAAATCATTTCCGAACTTGAAGTTTTTAAAGAACAAAGACCGCCTTTACATTCAAATATTTTTCAATTATTTCTCCTCTTCATTTATAAGAAGTTGTATGTAAAAACAATTTATAAGATGCATTTCCTAACTTGAGCACAGCTCTTAAAATGTTTGCAACCTTACCACCAACTTCTGGTTCATGTAAAAGAAGCTTCAGTAAAATGAAGCTACTCAAAAATTATTTGCTTTCACTATGTCCCAAGAGCGCTTGTCAGGCTTGGCAATGTTATCAATTGAGAATGAAATAGCCAATGGTCTCTTTTATGGATTAAGGCGCCGCTATCGGCTACATTAGGCGGCATTATTTGCCAAGCGATACTCCAGCGAAGAACAATACGCCGAACGACTATTATTGCTTACTAGGAGATATCATTCTTAAGCCGAGCGAAACTCCAGTGGAGCGCAATAGACCGAACGCCTATTATTGCTTGCGCAGTGATACATTCTTCTGAAATCGCGCGTGACAAATAATATCTTTTTTTGGTTTTTTGGAAAAATGAAAAGAATAACAAATATGTGTTCATCGCATTTTAATCATTTACTTGTTGCGTCTTACTAATATAGTTTCAAGTGGTTTGCCCCCATAGATTCCAAGAAAAATGCAAAATACAAAAAGGTGATTACTTTTATTTATTGTCATTTCGAAAAATTCAAATATTGATATTTCGCGTCATAGTACTAAAGCTTAAGAAATTTGCTACAAGACTCATATTTTTATTTTTGTTTTAATGCACGCGGGAGTCACTTAAATTTGATTGCAAAATGTCAGTTTTTCATTGTTTGAGAGAGGTATGCAACTTAATTGACGTATTAGCTGAAAAAAATGCTTGGAAAATAAACATTTAAAATTATTATCAAAACTTAGTATTTTATGAATTGATTTTTTTTCACTAGGGCGGCAAATCGGCTCTCTGTAATTTGCTTTTAATAATGTAGATCCGGGGTTGCAATCTTATCTTATGAATTTTATGAATTTGATCTTATGAATTTTAGATGACTGTTGTCGTTATGGTTATCTGCCTTTAATTTTATGTTGTTTTTTACGTCACGTGAAAGAATAATCGAATTGTGCGCAAGAACAAAAACACTCTACCCAAAGAACAATTTTACTTTCCGCGCATGATCCGGAAACCCATTGAAATAAGAAGAATCCCGAAATTCAATAGAGATGACGGTTTCAAACTCTCTACTACGTGGAATCCTTTTATTAAAATGTTCTCAAGGCCCATCGCCGAACGCAAAATACGTAACACAAATTACAGGGAGTGTTGTGTGCATAGCAGATTTTCATCATTCACGCGCGCCGAATCCGCCGTCCTACCACTGTTAAAACAGCAGCAGTTTGCCGCCTACCTGCAAAACAACTGATGACGACTAACAGCTCTTTAGTCTACCCTGGACAATGGCGGTTGCAACCTCGCCGAAACGTCGGGTACTAAACAACTTTACGCATTAAATTCGTTTAATCTTATTTATAATGTCAAACAACCGCGATTGTCATCGATTTCATACTCACTCTGCTTATTATATAGGATGGGTTTATTTACTGTGAAACCGTTTCTATGGCGTCATTGGTCTAATCATCGAGTGTGCCGGTATAAATAGCCAAGTAGTCAACACGATGAGATTAAAGATAGCCCAACACAAAAAAGCTATTCACGGAACCGTTTGGCGGTTTGGAGTGTCGGCCTCACTATTTTGGACGTTAACCACCGTATTTGGAAACAAGTTCAAGAGCATTCGAGCGAACGCGTGAGAAACAGTCGTGTTCGAATTGGCATTGAAATATCCCTCCACGGAACTAAAGAACTAATTAAATCAGACAAGTCTTTTTTGTTGTTGCAACACTGACGCTTAGTGCAGTCGTGACGTCTTAGTCTGGAAGAATGGCAGGACATGTTCAGATTGCGATATAAAATTAGATGATATGTACATCTACTTTTATATACAAAAGTGCATCAAGTGTGCATCAAATATCTATGTTGAATATGGAGCAAAGCTCCACTTGGTGACATATGCGTTAAGATGTGTGGTCTTAATAAACGAGCTATCTATACAAAATGATGACATGGTCTCGTAATCGCCACGCCTATCTCACGCGAGCGCGCGTCATCTTTTCGTCATCCCGAAATTCAGATCCTAGTTGAAAGAGACATTGTGGAGGACGTTTAAACAAAATGTAAAAGTGTTATTCTGGGGGCAGGAGTAAATGAATAAATTCTTTATTTAAATTTCTTTTTCTCTCTTCTAATTGTGTATTTCGTCTTAATTCTGTTGCCGAAGAATGGTGACCCGAAAACCAGGTCCAATAGATCCGAGGGCATCCTATTTGCATTGTTTGTGATTTTATTACGTAGAGTGTGTTAAACTTTTATTTTTTAATAAATAAAATATATTTAATATTGTCTATGATACTTTACATTGATATTAAATAAGTATTAGCGTCTTAGAAGTTAAAAAAATGCGTTTTTTTAATATCAGATTAACATCTTCAAAGCATTCATTGCTGCCTGCGCACGAAAGTTTTACAGCAGAGGCAATAAAATGATAAAACTGCATTGATAATGATAATAGGGGTCAATATTTCAATGAATTGAATATATATTTTCCATACAAAATTTTTGGTCCTAAACTTCATAGGTTTGAACTTTAGAAACACAACTACAAAAAGAAGAACAAACACGGATATTATTCGTGACTTAGGTTCTGTGACCCAGATATTGACGCAATTGCACGATTTATGAGCAGGTCCAACGTGTTAGAGAGAGAAGTAGAACACGTGAAATGGACGTATCGGTAAAATATTCCTCCCCTGCAGTTGTACTAATATCTATTTCTATCATATCGACTAAAGGCTACTACTATATTTAATGCATACTACAACTTTCCTATACTGATACTTATTTCGAAATATTGATAAATGATTTTTTAAAAAATAGGTACAATTGTTAAATTATTTCTTTTATTATCAAGACATTAAAATTTATTCTTCGTTCCAAAATGACGTCAACAAAATAATAATAATATTTTAGGCATCTAAATAAAATTACACTGCTCAACTTCAGTGGTCGGTACATTTAGGTTAACTTTAAAATAACATTTATTAAGTAGTTCCATAATAATAATAAGAAAGCTGCAGGGGGGAAACTATTATTTATTAAATAATTAGAAAAATAACAAAAGGAAATATAAAATAAATAAAATAATAATTCAACTTTTTTAATATCTCAATTAAATAAAAATAAAAATATTAGGCAATAGAAATCTGAGTTTGCTTTAGTAAATAACAATAAAGGTATTTAAAATTGTAATAGAGACGCTTCCTTAACTTTTTACCATTGTATAAGGCATTTTAGAAGGCCGTGTCAGAAGTGTCCTAAATTATCGAAAATTAATATAAATAATAACAAAAGTCCGAAGTACTACGTAGGACGTTAGTGCGTTTGTTTGTTTGTCCGTATGTCCCAAGTTTTCCCGTGGACAGTTCTTCACCAAATTTGGTATGCAGTGTCTCTGGGTGACCCTAAGCATCACCAGCAAATCCGATCCGAGTCCCACAGGTCATGCTGCAGGTGCATCTGGTTTACTTGAGGTGGGGGAGAATCTGACTAATAGGTACTCCTATTTTGACTGCCAGTCTACTATATGTTCGAAACAGGACGATGGTGGGACTGCAGGCGCTTTATTTCCTCCACGTCCAATTAATACAGTCTGTTCTTTTCCAACATGATCAAATAAACTCCGTCTGTATAAACTACGTCAAAATCCACCGAAAAAAACCTATTACCTGCTAGTCTATTTTCTTTTGTTTTAAATTTATGTTTGAAATGTATTTTGAGAAAAATGTCTTGTTAGTTTTTAGCCCGTCTGTATTTATTACGTAGGACGGGCCATACAGTCTAATGCATGCTGTGCTTTTGTGCGTTCGAAGACTTCCCGTGGACCGATCTTCACCAAATTTGGTAAGCAGCCTCTCTGGGTAACCCTAAGCACCACCAGGTGGCAGCAAATAGACCCGAGTCCCACAGATTCTCCTGCAAGTGCATTCTGGTTTACTCTTGTTTACTTGATATGGGGGGGGGGTATCTGGCCAATAGGTAAAGCAAGTATGGCATATATGGGTATTTTTGAAATCGTACAACACAAACTTGTTTTGGAATAGGATTTAAGCCATGTGGGTGCTACTGCAGGTGTATCCTAGTTTACTTGGCCCGGAAGAGGATCTGACTTATTAAGGTAGAGCTAGCATAGCGTATATGGGTATTTTTGGAATAGTGGTGACGATAAAAACTTTTTGGAATAAATGCATATCGTTTCGCTAACGATTGCACCTAACCATATTAACATAGTTTCGCCAACGATTGCAACCGACAATATGCACATCGTTTCGCCACCGATTGCAACGGACAATATCCACATCGTGCCAACATGCCAACGATTGCACCCAACAATATGCACAACGTCCCTGGGTGACCCTAAGCACCACCAAGTGGCAGTCAATTCGATCTGAGTCCGGAAGGTGCTGCTGCAGGTGCATCCTGGTTTAAGTGGCCTGGTGGAGGATCTGTCAAATAGGTAGAGCAAGCATAGCGTATATGGGTATTTTTGGAATCGTGGTGACGAGAGAAACCTGTTGGGATAGGTTTTGAGCCATTGTGGATAAGTCAAGGGTTACCAATCAAAGGACAGGCTACTTTCCTGTTATTAAACAATACATTTTCCTGGTTTCTAAATAGACGCTCCAAGAAAACAACTCATTAGGAGACATTTCTGGTTATCTTAATATAGGTACTTAATACTGATTATAGCTTTTCACGTTTTCCGTTGTATTCTTTGAATATGCTCCTCACCCCAGAATGGCATACTTATGTCATTATAGAGTGCCAAATAGCGTAGTACGCCATTTTTTTTACTTATGTTCAAGAATATCCCTTTATATAAGGTAAATGTATATATGGTCCCTAACTCTTTTCATCAAGGATTTATATGGGATTCCCATCGTAGATAGTTATCTGTTATTATATCTAGGTATATTATTTCCTTCACTTATTCTATTGGCTCGCAAATACAACCTATCGCGCACGTCTTACATTTCGGCATTTTTCTTCGAGAAACGTGTTCTTCGATTGTTCTTCTATTGTTTAGCTTTACGTAACGCATCGACTTAAAACATGATTTTATCTACATTACTTGGGATCCGATATATTCGATATAGAGGCCAAGGATACCTATTGGGTAGGTGTCCACTTTTTTGGTTAGGACTCAAATATTCTAAGATGTTAACTTGTTTAGGTAGTTGGTGACGATGCATTAAGTAAATATAACGTAAATATTTCACAATCGTATTCCATAATACAGTGTGTACTATCGTTCATCACACCTTTCTTTCATTCATTTAAACGAGCTTCAAATGTGTTGCCCGCGACATGATCAGTATGTGCGAAATTGTTTGCCGCTTCCGCACTCTGACTAGACAAGTTGGACTGGTAGATATGTACTTTCTTTCTTCTCGTGCGTTTACTTGCGAGATATACTCGCGTATCTATAGCCACATTAACATAATATGTGGAGCACTCGAGCTATTTGACCGGTGGAAGTGCGAATGACTTACTATAACTTCATATTTGATGTTATTTGAAAAGGGTTGCACTCAGAAAATATAAGTGCCTCTGTGCAAGTGCATTGGTTACTCCTGTCACTTAATAATTGGACCGCAAACCGTTTCGATCTTTTCCCTTTAATTTAATGGATTTTACTAATAGTATCTCTGCGCATGCAAAATAGTATTAAAACTTACGGTGATCACCTTGACCTCATGTATCAGCTTCAAGGATGGACATCAGGGATGCTTTCTCTTAATTGCCCTGAAATATACCCCTCTTCCCGACCCCGTGGTCAAATTAAACCTGCGGAAAGTCGAATAATCCGCTTCTGAGGTACTTTTCAGAAGGAAATAGAAAATAGAAAATTATCATGGTTTAAGAGAAGCCTTGGTCGCTGAAAGAAAGGCAATCGAAAACTATCATTTAACAAACCGAAATCGGTGCTGGAGGTAATTACTTTCAGTTCAACTCGATGAACGCTCACATCAGCTTTTCCCTTCTATATAATTCGTCCAATTTCATGAAAGAGGGAAGGAGAGAGGAACACATATTTTTGTTTTGTTCGTGGTCTTATGTCAGCCCTATAACCGTGCTATTGTCGCGCCTCCTTAAGGCATGGATGGCTATGTGTAGTTTTGCCGTAGACGTGATGCGTCTTTGGAAGAAAATGATCATACTTCATTAGGACTTTCTCGTTCTGATTAGGTATGGAGCGTTTTTTTCGTCGCGGAATCGGTTCTATACGTATATGTCTCGTTCTAATTACGTTTCAGCTGATTGATATCCGATAGCTCAGTGAGCTGGAACGGTTGTAGTGAACTAGCTCGCCTTTGCTGACTGTGGCAGTGATCGTAGTCTATCGTAAGAAATCGTTTCATGGCTTTGACGAGGGATTGGGTCGCCGCCAACAATATACATACGGAACAATGAGACTAACAGCATGTGTCAGACGTGTGCTCTTAAAGTCAGCAGAAGCATGTGCAGGTTTCAATTATAGCCCACCTCTTTTCAGTGTTATTCATTAGTGTGGGGATACGGTTCATCATAAACCTTAAAACAATTTTTTTTGCTACTTAACTTGTGGATCGATTATTTGTTAAGAATATTCACCCCACTCAACAATTCTATAGTTTTTTAAAGTATGCATATACCTATTTATATAATGGGGAAAATGTCTCAATGTAGCATATTTACGCCTTGTGGCATGACATCGATCGTCATTGCTACCGACATATGAACGGTTCTAGATTGGAGAGGATAATTAGTAGAAGAGTATGAAGCACTTCTCAATAGAATAGTTTCTATACTCTTTTATTGTGAAATTTCACAATGGGTGGGTGGGTATTATCATTCGACAATCTCTTACAACCAACCCTACTATGAAGTGTTTATATGTATGTGTGCACATAATGTTTGTGTGTTTTGATATTGCATTTGGTCGACAGACTTATAAATGCAATTCCGCTAATTTTATCCCAACGGAAAATGGTGACCAGCCGGGAATCCAACCCGGAACCTTACAATGTAAGATCATGCGACCTAACCCCTATCCCACCGGGCCGTGTATAGATGTGAATAGATGACTTGATTTAGAAGTGATGAACTGGGGAGGACTACTCATATATAATGTTTATAAGTTTATAATCTGACAGAGATGAGGAAGAAATATGGAATGTTTTACTGTGCCCATATACTCTTATTAATAAAGGAGGTGTAAAAATGTTACATCTGTTATTACCAAGGATTTGTGACAAGTATGATCAATACACTCGATATAGCTCGATAGGTTGATATAATTCCATTATTCCAGCCTCCGTGTAAGTTTAGCGGTGTTATAACGCAAAATGACCGTCGAGTCAAACAGATGGTTAAACCGACACGACAAGTAACAAAACGATACGAAATTTTCCGCGTGATATGTTTCTCTATAAACGGGAGAAATATTAAGTTCCGGTATTATTTTAAAACAAAAAAAAATATTCAAAATGTCAATGAAACTACGAAAATCCAACGCAAACAGCGCCATGTCTCAATTCGAAAGGAAACTACGAAAGAATAAGTGACATTTGTTTAGCTACACCTAAGACGGGAATTTCAATGCCAAAAATATGTTTGTCTATGATTCGGGGCAGTTTATACCTTCGTTTTAAAACTCGTTTATATGTCACGATTTTATAACTCGGCCACAGTATACAGACAGTAGCTTCTCTTAGGACAAAATTGAAACGAAGCGAGCGACGTCACGAGTCGTAAGGGCTACCATAAATCGTAATACGATAATTAGACATTTGTACCACAGGCGCTATCCGTGCCTTTGAACCAAATACGCAGAAAGATAAGTCTCAAGCGTTCGTCATATGGCTGCCATATCCCCAGAAAAAAGTAAAAAACACAGCGCAGAAACATTCACTTTACACAACCCTGAGCCGTGTTGTTTAAATCTCTGAGCAACCCTGAACCGCGAAGGCAAACACAGGCATTTGCCGTTACGTACCCCTCTGCTCCCCGCCGCACCTTGCCACCAGAGTGCGCTTATTGCTCTCTGTATACTGCGACTCGGCTATGCCGGGTGTAACAATACTGGGGTTTAACCTGGCTTAAAGGAAATTTTATTGGTAAGACTGTTAGTGTTCAGCCTATTTTGTATCTAGAAAAATCACAGTGAAAATAAGCATTAATTAATCATCTAATTACATATTAATATAAGTCACATACTTCTAGCGTTAATTTACACTAATTATAATCAAGTGTTTTCCTTCCTTCCCTCTCCTCTCGCGCTAGAACTGAGCCATTGAAGGGATTCGCGTTCGTTCTGCTGGGCTGCGACCAGACAGACCTGCATCAGTCTGCTCCACAAACTATTTGGGACGGCTATAAGTAGTGGGTGCGTTCAGTTGTCTCCTACAGCTTGCACGTAATCATTCCAGATTGTGCCTATTTTATGACTTATATAGTCAGACCACTCCAATGACAGACAGTGTCGATACATTTCTGTATGCGATGGAACCTTTGTGTGATGTTATTTAGCCTACTCTTCTTTAGGCATCTCTTCTACGTCCATTTGGAAGGCCGTTACTGCCTTTTCTGCATTCATAAAGTTAGTTTATACTTAATTTTAGGCAATACATAAAAACAACAGGGTGCAAGGTCGGGACTGAATGGCGGATGTTCCATCAATTCTACGTTTACAATACTCAAAAATTGTTTGTCTGGCGGAGTGAGCTGGAGCGGTGTCTTGGTAAAGGATCATTCTGCTTCGTGGGCGTCGCTCTTCTACGTTTTCCAAAACAGAAGGCAAGTAGCTATTCGCATACCAGTCCGCAGTTGGGGTTATTTTATTTTCTAAAGTAATAGTAGCATTATGGTTCGATCCACCAAAGAAGAAACAATCACCTTAATTCAGCACTCCTTTCTTCTTCGAAAGAACCCACTAGGCACATTGCCTCTTAGTTTCAGGCTTGTAGCAGTAAATACAGCTTTCATCACCTGTAACTATATCAAATATAAGCATTTCATTGGCCGTTAGCGCTTTTACAAGCATTTGGCGAGACCATTCCACGCGACAGTGAGGTATCTATCTAGCACAAAGCTTTCGATGCTTAATATTGCCCATATGTGCTGATATGTCATACGATTGTCTGTCTGGTTCATTCTTGAGTCTCACAATGTTGATGTTTTCCTACGTCATCGCTGTCCCAGGACGCCTTTATCTCACATCTTCACTGATGTGGGTACGGTAACGTTTAAGTTTACTGAAACACTAATAAACATTGCTATTAGATAGAGCTTCTTCATTAAATGCTTCATAACTTCAAAAGTCATAAAATATAATTGAACGACTATGTTCTCTTGTTAAATGATTTTTTTTCCGCGAACACACCATTAATAAATTGCCGCCAGAAATATTAAACAAATTAGATTTATGAAATTGTTATGGCGTTTGTTGAGTAAAAAGTTTCTTTTTTTTCTATCGTATTGTTTAGTGGTTAGTTTTAAGAACTATCAGTTTGACCTATTGTAATTATACAAGCGCTTTAAATAGCGCAAGTGCTTACAGCAAAGGCCAGCGCTGCGAAGCTAAGCTGGAGCAGGAGAGAGACCACAGCGACTCATATATGAACAATCAGTGTTCGCGATAGGTAAGGTTTCTCCCACTCTTTAGTTTAACCGTCATTCTTTAATTTACTAAATACCACTATCCTTCAGTTTATAAGCAATCTGCATTGAGTAGTAAATTAAAAGAGGAAAACTACCCCTTGTGCAAACACAGTTTGGATTTATTAGGTGTATATAGACAGAAACGACTATTAATCAAAAATATAATATTGTAGTCGTCCCACGTTAATAGTATATGAGTATTGAGTATGTACTCAAACTTTAAACGTGTACGGTGAAAGCGTGTATTGTAAATATTGCCTTTTCCACTCGCAGTGAAGGTGCGAGTTGTGATGTTTAGCAACTCTCTCGCCATAATATGTAAGCGTATTGATGAAGCGTTTTGATGCATCCGTCTCAACACATAATCAACTTGTGACTATACGAGTATTTTGATTGTGTTCTTACATACTATCAACTGTCGTTCTGTCCATATATTATTAACCAGAAGCTCCCATGACCTTTCGACGATATTCGACATACTGATGACAAACACTCTTGTGTTTTTATTCACCATTCTGAGTTCCACATAACAGGAGCATGATATGCTAAGCTCCAAAGAAGTGATAGAAGTGATAATAATAGATAAAGTGAGAGTGATAAAAAGAGATAATAAAAAGTCTCTTTTTATCACTCTCAGTTTATCTCTTATTGTCACTTTTATCACTTCTTTTATCTTTTCATATTAATAACAAAACCATGGCAACCATTCATTTAAACATTAATTATGTGCTATATTACATACCTATTATGTATTTTTTTCTTTCAGCTTTGAAATTATTCATTAAATGTATTATATCCAAGAATTAAATCTTTCACACCTATCAAAACTTAAGTAGCTACTTTCTTTTTGTTTGGTTTTCCCACGATTTCGTGTCATTTACATTGTTTGCTCAATGTGGTCTAGTTTCCCATTCATTAAGGTCAAGTTTGCGATGGTCTCATGGGCAATTTCGGAGATGCTGTCTTCAAAGCATCTCCGATAGCCGAGTCGCTTCTTCGAGCCACTTCACCTTAAGCGATCGCCCTTGGCATATGAATTATATTGCAGCTTCGACGGGCGCTCAATTTTTATTGTGGACTTGGCCTCAATTCTGCCCTCCCGTGATTACGGGGAAGATAATATTATGAAAGCATGTCTTCCCTTTTCAATATTATGACAATCCTGAATCGCGATAATAATATATTCTTTGAAAAATAAATTCAACCCACAAAAGATGTTTCTTTTTCTGATTGTTCTTTAGACAGACTTTGTTCAGTATCCCTGGCGGTATTGTACTAATTTTGTATAACTATAAAAGTAGTTAAATGCCATGTGACATCTTCTATATTTATATATATATAGGTGGATAACAATATGTATTATATGTAAACTCCAAAACGGTAATTTGGTTTTCGTCAATGTATTAGTAGACATAGTAAGCTCAGTGAGAATAAGAACGGAAAACAAATCGAACATTGTTTAGTACTTCATTAAAACTATTATACTTCGGACACACCGAAATAAAAGAAAATAACTAAAATTATTTTTTTAGTTTTTCGTATTACCCTCAATTGAAATCAAGATGATGATGGTTTAAACTAAAGCATACACATTGTATATCCACTTTCGGGTGTATTTTTTTTACTTTTTTGACTTAACATGTCTATTTTATGGTATACTTATTTTGAATTGCACAACCGTGGTATATTTTAACAATCATAAAACGGGTATAATTGCGATTTCAAAACTTTGCTTTAAAGAATCCGGCGTAAATTGAAGGGCACAATTATGAAATGTCAAATACTACATATATTTTTGTCGAACGGTATATTTGAAATTTATGAAAATCTGTCACTCCTATTTGGAAGCTAGACTACGCATGCACTTATAGAGAGGGCAAGAAAGCACAGATCGATATATTCTACGCGTGAATGGGCTTTATTTATTGAAATGGCCAGGAATAAGCCAGCGCGTTATATAACTCACGTTTTGGCTGTTAGTGATATGTATGACTTTCAGGCTTTGGCGGGACTCATTATGCAAAACACAAAACTTTATAAATAACTCTATAAAATGGCTAAAGATAAAATGGTTGCGTTGTGACAAAAGAAATAATTTTGTGATTCAGTTCAAATATAACTTATGTAATAAAAATTTGACATTACATCTGTACATACTTAGAAGCTCAAGACAAGTGCCCATATGGAGTGAAATATCACTAACAAAGAAATACTCCACAGCATTATCAATTGCAATTGCCATGAAAAATTACATTTACATTTTAAATTACATTTATTGAATGCAATATAATTACAAATTAAAATTAAATTTATTTAATGCTGGTTATACCGGCTAAGGAGCATGAATCCATGATTAAAATCTCTGCTTATAAAAGCAAACTTACCAGATAGGGTACCGATTAATAGTGATTCCGATAGTGCAGTTGTGTCATTGAAGTAAATAAGTTTTAAAAACCAATATTTGTTTTATTTTGACTTGTGATAACATTTTTAAATTATTTATATTTCACAGTACTAACGGTACGATTATTGTATATCCATATTTTACTTCACACATATTGTATGTCCACCATTTTTTTATTATTACGTCTAAATTGAAAAGGTAATGACATTTTATTTAATTATAGTTAATTAATCCTAGGCTTTAATAAACTATGCAATCGTATTAATAAAAAATATTATGTCCAAGACTTACCGCGAGTCAAACATTCAATTGCGTTTTTCTCAAAACTAACTTTTCTGGACATGCAATAATTGTGCTTTAAACTATCGATATTTTAGTATTCGCCCGAATCAACTGCCGAAACAGTAATTCCATCTGAAGTTGTAGTTGCTAAATGGCCGTTTTGAACGATGAACAGTTTTTTCAGTGTCTTGAAACCGCCGATCTCGCAAATTATCTGTGATTCCCGGAAATGTAAAATAATTATTAGGACTGT
>JAOPUG010000036.1:28352904-28369563 GCA_027564375.1 Micropterix facetella | reverse complement strand
GGTCCTCAAAACAGATTCTTATATTTTTTATTACCTACTCATTTGAATGCACGCTCCTGTGGGCTCGTGCAGAAAGGGAACTTTATGTGTGTTTGCTTGGCTGGCACACGCTTCATGCATATTACCATTGATTAAATAACAAAAAGATATTACCAAGGCACATCAAATTTACGTATGCATTGGAAATCACAAGTTAAGGACGAATAAATAAAAATATATTCAAGTTTTTGTTTTACTAATGTATATATAAATGTAAAATATCCAATAAAGGATGGCAAAACGCATTCATACAATATAAGATCAATGACACTGTTATTACTGTCTGTGTCTGTTTCTACGAAATCTTCTATTTCACTGCCAGAAAATTCACCACTTCCATTTAAAATTCTATCCAAATCTTCGTCAGTGTAGTAGCGTTTTGTTTTCTGTGCCATTCTAGATAATACTATTACAAATGTATACCGTTGGTATTCAAAAACACTTCTAAATATCACTAGAAAATGTTACCGTATTACTAACGTACGTAAAATGCACACGCTTACAACTTGCAATATAAAATGATAAATATAGAATACCATTTATCTGTTTAGCATTTTTTGCATTAGAAAGGATCGGGGATAGCATACCTAGGCAAGCGGGTTACATCTTTCTACCTGAAGTTATGTTAAAAATTCTTACTACCACATGTAAAATTTACTTACAATATACGTTAGTATTCTAGGGTTAAATAAATTTACAATAATTATAGTTTCTTAAGAAATTTTCGTCGTGACTGTTGTATCACGACGAAATTACATTTGAATAGTCTATAGCTCTCGTCAGGTTGCATTCTATGCAAGAATGGCTAACGAGTTCAGTCGCGCATGATCCATTTTATTATTCTATGGAGTACCGAGAATGAGCTCCACTCCGCGCAGGCATACACAGAAATATTTGAATTGCAATATTTACGTATGGAGGTATATCCTGGACTCCTTTGTGGTGAATAATTTGGCTTAATTTTAGGGCTATGCTAGTAATGCCGATGAAAGTCGTTTCGGTCGATTTTTTATCGACTGATAAAAGTAGTGCTTTAATTATGCCAACCCTATAATTTTGCCGCTCTGGTCTATAGACGAATCAGGCCATACGTAAATTTATTTTATTTTAATTGTGTATTTATTGTTTGGTACAAAAAATGGAGTTGCAATATCACTTAATTTAAATATAGAATATTAAAGAGCAACAGACTAAGATCGACTCAACTCACGCGTCTGGCTCAAGCTATTTCCGTAAAACAAAAAACTCATATTTTTGCGCTGTGTTTTTTTTTAAATCAAAATAAAAACAAAAATCTACAGGCAGCGTCGGACACCGCCGTAATTATTTGTGTATTTTCGGTACTATTTTCTTTGAATTCGGTACTGTTTATATTTTATTTGCTATAAAAACCAAGTAAAATATCACACAAATCACGGTGAAAGAATAATCACGATATGCCGAAAACTGAATGCTATGGAAAATTTGAATTTGAAGGTTTCAATAATCCTACCGCGCTCTGGCAAAGATCACATTACACGTCCACTCTGCCAAAGAGGCTCTGCAGAATAGTTTATATGTATATGTATATGTATATGTTTATGTATATGTGTATGTACGTATATGTATATGTAAATCTATATCTACACACACACACACACACACACACAGAATGGCAATTCACAGGTAAGAATCTAATATAATCAGTGCTTTATTTGTTGAAGAGCTAATACGTGAAGAAAAGGAAATTAATTTCGAAAGCAACATTTTCGTATAATTGATTTCAAATAACAACTTTTAAAGATGCAACAGCTACATAGCTATGTACCTACCATATTAATCGCAGATGCTATGTAGCATCCGAGAAACACCTGGCGGACGTCGATTAAAAACCGCCGCGAATCCGGTCGAAGCATGCGGCCCGACGAAGCTTTGTGTCTTTGTTCAACTCTCGGCCTAAGAGCACGTATGTAAAGTAGGATAGCCCAAAATTATTTTTTAAATGTGTATCATTAAAGCCGTACTAATACAAAGTTACAGGGGATAATCGATGGGCTATCCAACTTTACGTAAAGTTGGAATAGCCCATCAAAATACATTTATCAAAAATCTGATACCACCATCCGTGTGTGGTATGGTAGTGACGCTTTTATACTAAAAAATATATTTAAAAAAGTTGTGGCATATTTAATATCAACGAAACGTCAAGCTGGACAGCCTGCCATTTTAATACACCTTTTCCAACAACTAATACCACCAATCGTTAGTGCTATTAAATTTATTAAGTTATGGCATTTTTGGCATCCACAATCATCAAGTTGTATAGACCACCATTTTAAAATACTCTATTCACAAACATAATACCACCAATCGTTTTTAAATTTAAAAAAAGTATTTTTTTATTAATTCAATAACGCTATCGGCAATGTTTGGTAGAACAGCGGCACTAACACTACACTAACCATTGGTGGTAACAGTTTCAGAAAAACGTATTTGGAAGTAGTGAATGTTCCAACTTTTCGTAATTTTGGTAGCTTAACATACCACCCTTCAATTTTTGTATTCTTACTACACTAACGATCATTTTTGGTAGAATATTAGTTAGCAGAAGGAATAGAGGTTAGGTAGAAGATTGGTAGCATTTATAATATACATTAATAAAAATAATAAAGTATATAGTGGACTATCCTACTTTAGGTACGTCCTAAATACGAGTGCTTTGTTTCCATTTTTTATCGAGCCGCGAGAGAAAAGCACTTCGCATCACGTATAGTACTGGTACGTACCGAAGCCTTCCTCTCTCGAACAATGATTTATGGGCGGAGTTCGTGGGCCGAACGAAGCCGTGAAAGTTGGAGGCTTTTATTACTGCTGTTACTGTCGCCATTACAATCTTTATCATTGACATTGCTTGTAATCTTGAATTGAATGTGTCGATTTTCAATTTAATATTCATTGATTTTATCTGTATGGCAATAGTGTTAATTGAATTCACATTCCAAATACTTTTCAATGACTAATGAGATATTAGCATTACATGCAATATACAAAATGGGTTAGCAAACTCTAAAATTAAGAAGATCCCGCAGCGTGAACTTGTAAGAGATTTTTTATTTTTATAAAATATAATACATGTAAGTAAGTACCTACCCATTTCAAGACATTCAGGATTTTTAAAAAAAATAAATTGTACGTAAGTAATTTTGCACATTCTAGGATCTAGTTAATTCTAGTTGGTTGATCTTCGATCGTACATCATACAACTGATACAATAATCGTACACAAAGTTTTTATATTGCACATAATATTGCAAAGCTGCACAAGATTGCTGGCTCACTCGCCGTTTAATGGGAGAAATTAGAAGCGCGACGGTCATCTAAACTATAATTTATATGAAAAAACAAATACCTGAAATGTTATATTTGTTCATTGCTCAAGGACTGTCTCACCTTAACAATTCACCATGCATACGGAAGCATTTCGGCATCGTCCATACGGCTCGTTGGACGTTTCAAATCGTACGCAGTGGGCGCAGCACACATACATCAATATTGTTCCAAAATGGTACGAACTCTTACGAAAACAACGGAAAATTGAAAAAAAAATAAAGAAATAGATTGAAAAGTACATAAATAAAACACAATAAGAAGCTGGGAACCCGTTTTAGGCTATATGGAGTCGTTTGACGTTAATCATTTTACCACGTTTTTATTAGGTCTCTTTCTTGTTTATCTGTTTGTCTGTTTGGTATAAATCTTGCAATCGATTTTAAACTGACTTCCTAAAATCACGCTGAAATTATGCACACACATTTGCTTTTTGCTGGAAACAATACAATACAGTATACTTTTAGTCCGTTTCAGTTCGATTATTAATAAAATCAATAAACAGCGCCATCTAGCAGTGGCGGTCCGAATTACGTTGCAAGCAAATCGCAACGCTGCGTAGCGATGGAGTTGCAAAAATTAAAAAAAAGAAATATTTGACTGTCAACTGGATTGAAATTTATTTGTTTATTTAGTTATTTCTTTCTTAAGAAAACATACAGCGTTGCTTTTAACAATTTTTCATATTATGTGTTTGTGCCAATAATTGTAAGGCCGTTTACTTGTTTCCTAAATTCTACAATAAATTTTAGGCACTTTTAATTGAATTTAATTTCATTGCGCACTGACATACATATTATTATGTAATTATGTAATAAGTGTATACTTTTTAGTCCGTTTTAAAAATGTGATAAATTAAAAATAATATTTTTTCTTAAATAATTATTTCTCTAGAACTTATAATTCCTGGGCGGACGGACCGACTCGTCACGGAGGGCAATCTATTTTTTGTAAAAAGTCTTAAATGTGTTTCGCAAAATGAAATTGCCAATAAAAAATCTGTGCAAAATTCTTACCTAATCGTGGCGATCCTATAAGTACCTATCCACTGACAACTGCCGCTTGCCATAAGCACACCGATGCTCTATGATCTGTAATATTTTTGAAAGCACGCTGATATTTTTTAGATCAGTATAGATTCACTGTAATATATTATGGCAAAACACCCTTGAATATTTTTTATTTCTAAATCTGACCATACCACAGATGACTGCCATACGATCGATTAAACGTGACGGAAATGGAAAAACGAACACATGAATCCTAAGGAAGGCTTCTGAACGCATGATTTTTATCATCATCATACATGACTTAACGTTACAGTAGCATGCGCAGTAACTTTAGGCACTCGCGAATTTAATAATGGATGAAAATAAACGAGAACTAACAAACGAAATTATGCGAATAGACCTTTTTTCTGAATTTCCGCTATGAATTATCAACGGGTAGGTAGTATTAGAATAAAAGTGCAGGACCCAATTTTAAAAAAAATTGCTCAAATAACGATTTCCGTAGGACTCTTCTCGGACATACTTACTACCAGTTCTTATTAGGCACGTTCTCCTAAATACCAAAAGTGAGGTAGTAGACTCTCAAAGTGGTGTAAGGGGTAGCTATGAGTAGTAAAGATGGCGGTCTAGCCTATATTGTTGAGAGAGGTTGCCCAATAACTGCTGAACCAATTTACTTGTTAAAATAATTCATTTGCGATATTGGTTTAGGCGTAACTTAAAATAAATGAGATATTACAAAAAACTAACTTTTCGAAAAAAACTACATTTTTATTTTGTTAATATCTTGCTTAATATCAGGATTTTCTGATTTTGGCTTGAAGTAAAGCATATTGCGACATTCATCTACATTCTAATAGCCTTTTAATCGCGCAGATTAAGTTAAAAATAAGGGAGCTACAAAAAAAGTCATTTATGTGCGCGGAGGCAGCGCCAAGCGCGCTGAAGCGTTGGTCTACGTAACTTACGGCGCCATTATTTTATTCTAGAGTCATATTTTTCGGCCAAGCTAACCGAAAGCCTTTCTAGGGCCCACCCACCGTGCCGTGTGGGTGGGCCCTAGAAATGTTTGAACAACGATTGGAATTTAAAATCCAAAACATTCAAAAACTTACACACCTCAAAATTAACTGGAAAATATGAAAAAAGGTACTATTGACACAAATGTATTGATTAGTCAAATGTTGTGAGCTGTCAAAGAGCGGTCATCTAATTTACCTGAAAAGTATAATGGAAAATGAGTTATGTGATCCTCCTCCATCTCTTTTTGATGCTAATAGACTGACCAGGCATACGTCAAAGGCAATTCCTGGTAATTTGACTGCAAAACAAGCCACATTTGAAACTATACCTGATGAAAGCAATATAAAAACTACAATCTTGATTGACTGATTAAAAGTATTGGAAAACCTAAAAGTGCTAAAACATTCGGAGATCTTAGCGACATCTTAATAAGATCTGTAGTTTTAAATTTAAAATAAATGATTGGTAAAGCGTATATGTATGATAGAATATGATAGAATTTTGACAGGTATGATAGAACAATCCGTCATTCTAATCAAGCACAGGGCGCGAGATACTTCTATAAAATGGGATAAATTTATACATTCTGATGAAAATAAAACCCGTTTATCCGATTCCGACAACGTGTGGATCCGAACCCGCCATCCCAAGGCGTTCCAACAAACTTTATCGTTATGTCGCCCCGAGATGAGCTCTAGGAGTTTGGACAATACATATCCAAATATTAAACTCGGCCAGTGCCGTTAGAAACCGAGGCCTTATTAGCGAGGCACTGGGCAAGCAAAGCTACACCCCAGCGGGCTAGCCTCACTCCCTAGCTCCCAAATTTAGACAGATTACTCCACCTACCCGTTTGGTCCAGGGTTCGAAGTCGCTTTAGCGGCCTCTACCTTTTATAATGACCGCGGCATTCCGTCACTCGGAAATATTGCAGATCCGTGGCGTCCGTTTACTCGGAGTGCCACCCGAGATCGGGTGGACATCGGCTCGTTTATAAGGTTATGTTGGCAACAGGCCAACAACTACCCCCGTGTTTTAGGGAAAATACATTCGTCGACCCCTCCGGGTCTCTGCCGGTTGATCAACGTGACCAGTAAACCGACTAGTGCGGCAGCCGCCCAGTTCCGCCCGAGGTTACATCCCCAGATCTGCCGCATAGCGGTTTCAGCAGGTTGGTCCCTCTTCGCGGATGCTCCCGGATAGGAGCTGCTCCGTGAGTTGGGCTGACTGAGTTGACAAAAGTGGCCATCAGGCCCAAGCTAACCGAAAACCTTTGGAACACGGAACCATTTGATTAGAGGTACAATGAAAATGGAGATTTAAAACAAGTTCCTTCATCTGAACCCGCCAATTCTTTAAAAACACTTGAACTAATATGTTGTCAATATAAGCTGACTGCCGATCATTTTGTTGTGGGTGCAGTAGTGCTAGAAAGCAAAAGTGTATGGAAGGTGTGTGACACATCGGATTAAAATGTTTTAACGAGTATAAAAATGTGAACGAATTGGATTCTTACTACGACTATTTAATGTAAAAAATATAAGATTATTTAAAAAAGTCATCTATCTTGTTATAGGTATTTTATTTTACTATCCCACCCAACTCCCATTGTTCTTCTACAATGAAAAATAAATACGAATATTTGGTTGCACATATGTCACACGTAAGACAAATTGTACAACAAAAGGGCCAGAGATAGCAGGTAGGTCAAAAATTAAAACACTACTCGTCATTATCCACAGACACACATACCTACCTTTCATCTTTGTCCTTACTTTCTCCTTCTCTACTTTGTGTTTTATATAGATAGAGTTCGAGATCGAGATCCATCTAGAATATAGAGCACAATAAATGACAGACTGGATTATCTTGGACTATATAAATAAAATACTAAGTTGGTACATACATACTACACATAATTTCCCAGTAATGTTAAGATAGGTACAGAACACATCTTAAAATTAAACACACAATTAATTAGAATTTAACATTTTTTACTTGATAGCCTAACCTCTTTTACATGAGAAAGCTCTGACCAAATACAAACTTGACAACTTAACACGCTTAGCGCTGCCGCCGCGCAGATAACCGACTGTAGCAGCTCCCTTGTTTGTTACTCGATTGGATTTTTTTTTAAATTTTATTGAATTATGCTATATACTTCACTTTATCCAAAAATTACAAAATCCTGATATTTATCGAGATATTAATAAAATAAAAAAGTGGTCTTTCTCGAAAAGTTAGTTTTTTGTAATATCTCATTTTATTTAAGTTTTACATAAATGAATATAAAAAATAATTTATTCCACATTTTAAAAAATCATTTGACATATTAACCAAGTAAATCGGTGCAGTAGTTATTGAGCATCATCGCTCAACAATATATGCCCGCCGCCATCTTTACTACGTCATAGCTACCCTCTCCACTATTTTAAGAGTCGACTTCCTAACTTTTGGCATTCAGGAGATCATGCCTAATAAGGACATACTGGTAGTAGGTATGTCCGAGATGAGTCTACGGAATCGGCCTCAATCGATTGGAGACCGGACTATAAAGAGAATTCGCGATGTTTCTTCTTCTGCTTATTTTGATTGCGCAAGTTTTCCAAAATATGGTATCTATTGTCTGTTGTGGATATTTTTTAAAATAAAAATCATGACCGTGGACAAGAGGATAAGTCGGAAAAAGTGTCGAAGGAGGGATGAGGTGTCGTCCCTATTTTCAATTCATAATAATATTAGCAAAAACGGGTAGCGTGCTAACTGTATCTTATATTAATTAAAATTAATCTTATTTAGCATTAATGCCCATCACTTTATAGCACGATAAAAAAGTGCCTGTATATAATACTACATTTATTTATTTAGTTTAGAATGCTCGCCCAATGCCGCTCCATTCATAATTCTGAAATTTAGATGAACCGCGTAAAGTGGGAGTAGGTAATCGGAGTGAAGCGATTCGACCTCGACATTCACAGGTCTTGCGCTTTGTCGCAAATGGACTGTGAATACGCCAATTAGACCCAGTTAGAGATCTTGATCTGTCGCATCCTCTTAATATGATTAATGGTCAATTTCGCCAAGACCCGTGCATTGTGATAATAAATGAAGTCACTTCTTTGGTCTATGGGCTGTGCTATGGGAGGCGACCGTTTTTGTCATATCAGATATAATTTGGTGGTAATGAAAACCTTTTAATAATATCGATAAAAATAACTATTTATTTCATACATTTTTAATTGATAAAACTTAGCAGGGTGAAAACCCACGGGTTTATAAAACTTCGGCTCATGTGCTTATTTTCATGTAATGTATTATTAGTTAAATTAACTTAAAATTTGACTTTGACGCCATCTAGCGGCCGAGTCGAATTCGTGACGGGGTGTATTCCAACGCACCTAGGCCAGGTGGTTCCTGCATCGGCCGATGGAGGGTACCTACGTACTGACGGTCGTCGTTAAACTAATTAATAAAAAATGTAATTTAAAATATATATCGTAAAGACCCCAAAATCAACTGGGATCTGCGCATTGGCCATAACTATCGTAGTTTACTCGAGTTATCTTTCATAGCATTCACACACCCAGACAGACAGACATTATTTCTTGTTTAGTTTAGATGGACTCTAGGATGTCTTTTGGACGGTTTAATTTCAAGCCCTAGAGTCTATATAAGCCACAAAATAAATGCATCTGTCTGTCTGCATGTGAAACGTCGAGAAAAGTATTTTTGGACAATTTAATGTCGTTACATTTTTCGCACGATTGTAAGTCGCATAGTGGGCCGAAGTAATATGTTCAAATTACTAGATCAATTACTTGTTTCTTGTGGCGTATTCGAACATTATCAACATCGCTTTTTCTTCTTTAATCGTTTATTTTGCAAGTCCAACGGGAAAACTAGCATCCCAGGGACAAGCTGCTGTATTTCTACATCACATTTATCTGGAAAATGTGGGAGTTTTAGTCATTGGAAATTAATTTCCCGTTAAAGACGTCTTTAAACTGCAAAGTTGGATTTAAGCCCAACAACTATAAATTCCCTTTTCTAAAATTAAAACCCCTCTACATGTGATTTCATGATCTCACTATTCTGGACTTAATCTCGATCAATATTTTTCTTAGAGGCTTTGTATTTCCTTATCTTTATTCGCAACGCTTCATCTTTTGAGCATTTTCTTTGAAACTTTACTAAAACTTTGAAATACAACTCTTTATTTGAATATAAAAAAAAACTAATACACAACGGCAAGCTTATTGCCAAACGACAATACATTTGTATTATTTAATACAAATGCCCTATGACTAATAAATTGCCGAGGAAAGGAAGTTGGGAAGGAGAGAGGCACGAGAAAGGAACAACTAGTTAAGACTGAGAGAGATAGAAGGTTTTGAGGTAGGCTTTAAAAGATTTGCCTAAAGTGAGTCTCTTATATTTGCTGGTAGATGGTTCCAAAGCTTTGCATACTGAAAGAACAGCTAAAGAAGTGTGTGAGGGAATTATTCATAAATTGAGGAAGATAATTTATGAATTATTCATAAATTCATAAATTATCCTATCTCATCGTGAATTTTGAGATAAAAATCCGCTTCTCATGAAATATAAATGAGTCATTTTTGCTGATCAATACCGAACATATTAACTTTATGTTTGTTGATCTTTATTTACTACAACTCTGATCATGGTGGGACGAGAAAATAATATTATTAATATACGATGAATCATGATTTTTTGTATAGTTCAATGCACTGTATTCATAATAATAACATTATTGGTGCTATTTCCTCTACCGAACGATATGGTAGATTTCTCAAACTATTCCCACAGATTACGGAGAAAAAGTGTTTTTCGTCTCAGACCACTTCTTCCGACTATTTTGCCCTGAATATTAGATGCATAATGCCTCTTTCGGGACGAAGCATGATATAAGCGATGTATTCATTGTTTATGGATCTTTATTATTTTTGATATTTCTATGTTCTCTCATTCCTGTCAACCCAACTCATATCCTCGTCCTCCGTCCTCTGCACTACCATCTATGTATAATACGAGCCGTAATTGGAATTGACCGAGTGGATACGGGACATTCACCTCGCGCATTTTTCTTTTAAAAGCCTCTCAATTTAGACCAACTTTTCAAGTAAAACAATATTTATGCGATCATTAATTCATTATATAGGCGTTCAATGATTCGTCTGCTTATTTAGATTGTACGCAGGAGAGCTAGACAGCCGTTCTCGTCATCTCGTATCAGAGGTCAAAGAGACGATGATACGAACTTCTTATGCGCAACATCATGTCTAAACATCCTGTTTCATTTAAACGTTTATTTAGTAGCTTCACCTGTTAGTTATTTAGTGCGTGTGGGGTAATATTAACAAGCATTTTAGTCCCGATAATCACTTTGGACTTTATCTGCAATGGGGGCTGGAAAGATTAAATAAAATCTGTACCAACCATATTATTTTATATCAAGAACACGCTGCCCTCCCCGGCTTCGCACGGGAAGAGTTTCAAATTTATTGTTTGGGATGAGTCATATGGCCAACTCGGTCGACCAGACTTACAGCTTAACTCCCACCGGCAGCCTCCTCGAGGGACTAAACTGGCGAATCGCTATTGCGGTTGATCTGGGGAACACCTTGGGCGGACCTGGACGGTTGATGTATTGGTCGGTTTAGCGGCCTTGCTCAACTGACGAATAGCCATAGGTGTCTGGAAGCATAATTTATTTATTTTTATTTATTTATTTACTTTTATTTATTTTATTTATAATGCTTTTTAAGACGCGGGGGTAGGTGTTGACCTGTCGTCACCTATCCTTAGAAACGATCCGATGGCCACCCGATCTTAGGTAGCATTCCGAGTAAAGGACGCCACGAAGTCGCGATATTTCCGAGTATAATACGATAGGTAGAGGTCGTGCAAGCGATTTCTAGCCTGTGACCAGATGGATGGGTGGAGAAATCCGACCTAATCTGGTAGTCATGGGATGAGGCTGTCCGCTGAGTGGCAATTACCAGCGTCTCGCCGTAAGGTTGGCTCGTAAGGCTCGTAAGGTAAGGCTCGCTCGCCGTTGGACTCTAACGGGCAGTGGCGTAGTTGGATTGTGGATATGTATTGTCCAAAATCTGTACGTTTCATCTCGAGGCGATATAACGATAAAGTTCGTTGAAACGCCTCGGGCCGGGTTCATCCGAGTATAATCTTAAATCCAACGTTGTTAAAAACATATTATATCGACAGTAGGTGCTTTAGCTAGCAAATAAAATGGTGGGATGTGACATGATATGAAATATTAAAATTCTGCAAAATCCAATTGCCAGGGCATAACATTCCACAGGCCGCAAAACTCCGAAAGCCTATTATTGCTTTCGCGGAGATACCATACGGCAAGCGAAAAACCAGCAAGACGCAATGCGCCGAAAGGCTATTATTGCTTGCACGGAGATACCGTTCTTCTGAAGTCGCTCATGACAAATAATATATTTTTTGTTTTTTTTAATATTAAAATGAAAAATAAAAAGAATACAAAATATTGTATGATTACATTTTAATAATTATTACCAATATAGTTTCAAGTTGTTTGTCCCTATGGATTCCAAGAAAAATGCAAATTACAAAAAGGTGATGACTTAAGCTATTATTTTTTTTTTGTCAGAAAAAAACAAAATATTGATATTTTGCATCATAGTACCATTGATTCAGTTTTATATTATAATAAAATATAGTACTAAAGATTATAAAATTTGCTACAAGACTCATATTTTTATTTTTGTTTAAATACACGCGGGAGTCATTTAAATTTGATTGCAAAATGTCATTCTTTCACTGTTTGAAAGAGGTGGTCACCTTAAGCCACAAAAAAAACGCTCATTGCTATTATACAGGTTTTGTCGACAATATGCCGCCGTTGTTTGCTCTGATAGGTAACCGACGATTCCCAACCTACGCCCTCATAAAATACAACCATTAGCGCTGATACAAATCTGTATATACACACATTCTACACAGAAACGAACTAAAATTCCAACATCAAAATATGAAATCGCTACTGTATGAACTTTACTATAATGTTTTTGTTCACTGCGGATTTATTTCGTTACATGGCATTATGTAGTGCTGCTATATTTATGAATAATAATTTCGATATGGCACGTTAGATGGCGTGCCAGTCGCCGCTAGTCGGTGCATAGATTCACAGAACGCAAGTGGAAGGGTCACGACCTCAATTTATGCAAACTTTACGTATAACGTCTTAACATTGAATCAATCATTAGGAAGTTAATTGTATTCTGCTGATGATTATTGCACGCAATCGATTCAGTCATTACTATAAAATGTGGTGTTTGTGGCTCTAGTCGACATGGCAAATATTACACTGAAAAAAGATGTCAACCAAGAGCTTAGAAGGGCCACAGCGGCAGTGGCTTTGTGAGACGATGCATTGTCATGGTGGAGAAGGAGACCTTTATCCAGACCGTCGACATTTTAGTGTCAACTTTTTAAAGACAAATGGCAAGCTGACTTCACTGTACCAACTTAGGATTTTAAGAGCATTACTCGGGCGAATCCGTCACCCCGAGGCGTACCAACGAACTTGATCGCTATATTGCCCCGAGATGAGCGTAAGGAATTTGCACTAAGAATTTTCAAACCCAGTTGAACATCCTCGTGTCCTCGCTCCCAAATTTAGATGGATTTCTCCATCCACCCGTTTGGTTTGGGCTCGAAATTGCTTGCGCGATGTCTATCTGGTGCGATAACGCGGTATTCCGTTACTCGGAAATATCGCGGGGCCGGAGCGTCCTGTACTCGGAAAGTCACCCGAGATCTGGCGGCCAACAGGTCGTTTCTAAAGATAAATGACACCAGGTCAACATCTACCTCAGCGCCACTCAACTAGACTCCCCCGGCTATTCGTCAGTTAAGCAAGATCGGTAAACCGACCAATACATAAACTGTCCAGGATCGCCCGAGTTGTTCCGCCAGGTCCGACTGCAAAAACAGGTTTCACTGGAGTAGTACCTCTTCGGGGAGTCTGCCGGATAGGAGCTGAGCCGTGAGTCGGGCCGACCGGTGTAACAAGATCGTCATTTGGCCCGAGCAGCACAGCCCCATTAGGCCCCCACTTCACTGTGCCACTTAGTATTTGATCGTTTTACGATCTGTTAACGAAACTGTCCGTTCATGGCCGCTTGCATAAAAAAAATCGCCATCATTTTCTGGCCGATACTGCATCCACGTTTGACTTTCTTAAAGGACCCTCCCTTGGAAACACCCAAATTGTCGCTTGGAGCTTGGTTTCTGGATCATATTGACATAATACCTAGGTCTTATCTCCCGTGACAACATCAACTATTCTGGCTTTTACCATTTTCGAATTTAGGTAATAATTTCTTTGCACCACTATACACGAGCTGCTTTTTGATCTGCAGTGAGCCTTCTGTATTTCTGTTCATCCAGCCCCCCCCCCCTCTAATGGGAAGCCCGAGAATTCGAACAATGGGTATTTTATTTAACCCTTTAGCGGGGATTCGTGTGAGTCGGGCCCATTGATCCGACTTGCAGATGGTTATGCAGTGAGCGAATGGGCGACCCAACGAGAACAAGGCTTCATGACGCGGGCTCCAAACGGTTTCGTGTAGTTTGGGGTATAGTGGCTGCTTGTTATCTGGTCGGCTCAACTCGCGGGGGCACCTCCTATCCAGGAGCTTCCTCGAAAAGGGACCAACCTAGTGAAACCGCTATGCGGCAAATCTGGGGACGGAACCTCGGGCGGAGCTGGACGTTTGACGCACGTGGCGGGAATACCAGCCGTGTTTTCAATCGCCTGAGACCCGGAGGGGTCTGGGAACGTATGTTCTTTAAGACGCGGGGATAGGTGTTAACCTGTCATCACCTATCCTTAGAAACGACCCGATAGCCACCTGATCTCGAGTGACATTCTGAGTAAAGGACGCCACGGGTCCGCGTTATTTCCTAGTGTCACGGAATGCCACGTTATTACGACACGTAGAGGTTGCGTAAGCGACTTTGAGCCTAGAACCACACTGGTGGATAGAGAAATCCATCTACATTTAGTAGTTAGGGAGCGTCAGTCTCTAACGGGCCCTGACGTAGTTAGATACGTGGATTTATATCCGTCAAATTTATTTACGCTCACCCCGAGGCGATATAACGATAAAGTTCGTTGAAACGCCACGAGGAGCGGGTTGGCCCGTCGTATTGATCATAAACTTATACTGACTTCGAGGTGTTGCTGGAGGATTTTATTATTGACTGGTGATGGAATCTTGAGAGTCTCTTCGATCTGTTTAAAAGTAAATTTTGGATCTTCAACCAGTATTTCTTCCACATCTTCGATGGTTTTTGTAGTGACCGAAGTCGCTGAATGTCCACTGTTCTCGTCATATTTTAATAACAATTGTTCGCGTCTGATTTGGAAAAACCAACGGAAAACTGTCGCTCGGTAAGAAGCAAGATCCTCCTGATACAAGTGGATTTCTACAGCCAATTTCACTTAGACCGACTTTAAAATCATACAAAATCATTGCACGAAAATGTTCACGTTATATCTTCGGGGATGACAGTCACGCCGAAACCTTAAATAAATACTCAAATTTTAAGCAATGGTTATGAAATTCGAAATTTAACCTCATAAATAGATATTTTACCATTGCGTCAAAAAGAAATTAACTTATGTTTACAGTAGCATTCTTATCTTTCCTAGTGACCTATCGTATACATTTCTATTTCCTGAATAAAAATTCGGGTTAAAACTAATAATACTAATAAAATAATTAAAATGTTAATACTAACAGACGGGTTAAACCCATTTTTTAGTCTCTATGCTCAACAGCCATGTAATCTAATCCAAATGCAGGAGTGGTTAAAATACAAAGAAACTCGATGCATTCTTTCAAAGTTGTCATTATGCGTGTTCGCAAACCGTACAACCTACAACATGAACAATAAGACAGACGGGTTTGTATAGAATTACAACTGCGAGGAATAACCTGCATTGCAGTTTCAATAAACGCTTTGGAAAGTAAAGGATTCGAAGAGGAATTGGCAATAATTGGTGTCTGTGAAATTGATTACCATTTTGATTATCTTGGAATAATAACCAATTTGGACGCTTGTGATGACGCTTCAAATTTAGCACATTGGCACCAGAGAGAAATGGAGTAATATAACGCTACCTACACAGTGAAATTGTGAAACTCCGTTCTACACTCTTTCGATCTTTCTATATGTTAGCTGTAGATCCAGTTCCCGTAGTCAGTTAATGATACAATAATTTAAAATCGATTGACATAGACAAAAGTATACCATTTTTATTGAAGCAATGGCTTAGCTACTAAGGCGGGAGGTAGTGCAGTGCAACAGGGCCCACGGGGAGATTTTGGTTGTTGGTCTAACTAAGATTATGACAATATTTTATGTTATCTTGATTATTCATATAAATCTTAATTTGCTTAAAAACGCCACCTAGACCCACATAGGGAAATAATTTATAAAAACTCCATCTAAGGGCATTTTGTAGTACAACTATAATGTGATTACGATGTGACAACTACTATGCACATAAATAATAAGTAAATTTGGAGTTCTCGAATGCGATTTAACGGAAGAGTTTACTGCAATTTTATTGTTTCACACTATTCCTGTAACTTCGTCAAAAGCTGAAAGATCATTCAGTAAATTTCAAATCATCATGAATTATCTGAGGAAAATTATGGCACAAGACCGCTTGAAGTACTTCTCATTAAACACAATCGAAAACAAGGAGGCATTAAACTTGGATTTGAGTACAGCCATTGATAGCTTCACAAATATTAAGTCCCGACGAAAATTGTGATTTTTAATTTAATATATTTTTTTATATGATAGTATGCCTTGATTTTTATTTGATTGTAATTTGCCTAATTAATAATGATTGTTTCAACCATTCCTATTAGAAATAATTATTTCATTTCAATTAGTTTTGATTTGACGATATGGGTGACGGGGCACAATTCCTCACACCCGGGGATTAAACCATCTAGCTATGCCACTATATTGAAGTCAAGTTTATAACCCCTCTAATTCTTTAGAAATGTATATTCGTTCTAAAATGTTGAGAACATCGTAGAGTCCTCTCAATAAAAACAACTAAATACTTTATCAGTTTAACGCGCTCTACCGCTGGATAGTTTCAATATTGCTTGACTATTTAT
>JAOPUG010000036.1:28288567-28303324 GCA_027564375.1 Micropterix facetella | reverse complement strand
ACCAAATGTGGTTAAGATCGGACCACAGGAAGTATTTCGACATACGGACAAACAAACAAACGCACAGCATGCATCAGACAATACGGACCGTCCTACGTAATAATACTACGGATGCGACGTGCCAAAACACGTGGAAATTCGATTGCTATAACGTTTTCAGCGCTCGGCTAATTTGATGCGTTGTGCGACGTATCGTTTGTAAATGAACTGAAGAACAAAATAATTCGACCTGCACTGACATCGGGATGTGGCTGTCGCACATTTTGGTGGAATGGCCAGTTTAAAACAGACCGTACACAGGGAAGACTGGATTCTTCTGTCCAGTCTCTGGGCAATGTCTCTGCCCAGTCTCTGGGCAGTCTCTGGACATCTAAGTCCAGAAGACTGGACTCTTCTGTCAAACTCGTCGGACATTACCGCCCGGAGGCCTCAGATAAACTTCAAAATTTTAACTGACATGACGCACTGATCCAAACCAGTGATATTCGTTGACTTAAGGCGCCGCTATCGGCTACATTAGGCGGAATGATTTACCAAGCAATACCCCAGCGAAAAACAATAGACCTAACGACTATATATTATTGCTTGCGCGGATATATAATGTTTACGCCAAGCGAAACTCCAGCGGCGGGCCATAGACCGAACGCTTATTATTGCTTGCGCGTTATACCATTCTTCTGAAATCCCGCGTGACAAATAATAACCTTTTTTCGTGTTTTGAAAGATTATAATAAAAAAAAATAATAAATAATATGGTTTTATCACATTTTAATCATTTGCTTGGTACGTCTTACTTGGTCTTACCAATATAGTTTCACAGTTTCAAGTTGTTTGCCCCTATAGATTCCAAGAAAAATACAAAATATAAAAAAGTAACGACTTTAGCATTTACTTATTTTTATTCAGAAAAAAACTTTCTATTAAAAATTCTCACCATCATACTAAAGATTAAGAAATTTGTGTATGCGGGAGTCACTTGAATTTGTCTGCTAAATATCAGTTTTTTTCACTGTTTGAGAGAGGTAGGCACATTAAGGATCTTGCGGGATTGTTACACTCAACCTCCTGGCAAAAGAAATTACACAAGTCGTTATAGGTGGCCGGGTGGTAGATGCAAGGCTACTTAAAAACTAGCTAAAACAGTCTCTATTAACTAAAACTATACCGGTAATTAAAAACAGTATCTAGCCAGAGCATCTGCTGATGCCGTTGCAGACAAGCCAGTATCTGTAGGGTGAGATGGGGAAATGGCGGTCAGGAGACGATGCCGGATCAACAGCATTTTCCTATGTTGTATATTTAAAAAAAAAGTTATTTGTAACCAATGTGAGCGGCAATTCGTAATCGAATCTATTGCACATCCGAGGCGCCCTTTGCTCGGCATTACCACCGTGATCGAGTGGTCAACAGATCGTTTCTAAGAATAGGCGACATTAGATTTCTTGAAATCATTGATTACTTTATGGACAGAAAACAACTTAATTCATGCAACGGGCAGGCAAAGGACGCATTTTCGAAAGATGTTACGATTGTCTGCTACACATTCGAAGGTAGGTATGACCCAAAATGGAATCGAGTCATTCACACTTAAAATGGAATAAGAGTCATAGAATACAAGCCAAAATAGAATCCGAGTCATACACACCCAAAATGGAATACGCGTCAATTAAACATTTTTTATAGGAATCATTCTATTGTAAAAAAACAAAAGCTTGGAATTCTGTTGTATTGAATTTACAGAGCCATATTTTTGTTTTGTACTCTACTTCCGATAATTTTTCAGATATTTTATCCAAATCTAAAGGATTGTTTACAGAAGAACTGGTAGACTGTTTACTGTCTGATGACTTATCACTTACTTAAATATTAGTCATCGAAGCGCCCCCACTGCCTTCGTATTTTTTTATTTTTTTGATTTAGGTTTCTATGTTTAAACATGGAATTTATGATAAGTACTAAAAATATTCGTACTTTTGCTATGAACACAGTGGCCTAGCTACCAAGGTGCGAGCTGGTGCAGTGCACCAGGGCCCACAGTACTAGGAAGCCCACGGGGGGACTTTTGTTGTTAGTCTAACCATTGATTAAATAACTACATATAATCAGTGGTCTAACTAAGGTAACGACATTTTTTTAAGATATCTTGATTATTCAAATAAATCTAAATTTTCTCAAAAACGCCACCTAGACGAATTATTTATACACATTGGAGAATTATTTATAAAAAACTCCATCCAACTAAGGGCATGTAGTAGACGGGATTAGGTACAACTACAATGTGACAAATACTATGCACAAAAATAATAACCAAATTTGAAGTTCTCGAATGCGATTTGACGTAAGTGTTTACTGCATTTTTATTGTTTCATACTATTTGTAATTTGGCAGTAGAGGAAAGATCGTTCAGTAAATAAAAACAGAGATGTCGTGAAACACCCGATAGGATAGAAGCTCTTAACTATTAAATATTTATATTATTGTGATACTGGTATGTTATAATAAATAAAAAAACAACATTTTATCTTAAGAATATTATTTTTATTATAATTACAAAAGTATTAACATTATACATAAATGAAATTCAAAACTAGAAAACTGAAAATTGATTCACCCATCATATTCAACTACAGATATTATCGGTTTGTGGTAACTGAAGCAAGATGCATATATATGTGTCTCTATTTTATCTATAAATCGTGAATAAAAAGCAGCAATGGTGGTGCCATAGTCAGCTGTCAATTCTGAGGGATTATTGATCATTTTTAAATTGAATTTCTACAGAAGAAATTTCTTTACCGGCTCTGATTTGTCGTCTGCAAAATTAATATTGAAGTCTCCAGACAAAATTAATGGAAACGCGGAGAAGGGTTAGGAAGCGGGGATTGGGAAGCGAAGAGAAGGGGTGGTTACGTTGGAGGGGCCGGGGGGAGGGGTATAGGCATTTCGGATGATCAAGCAGCAACCAAGCTGCGTGGAACTGCCACAAATAAAAGAAGAAGAAGCGACTCGCACTTATGACGGTAAAGCGTCTCACCAAAAGTGTCCCATTACAGCTTTTGCCAGTTCACTCTCGCCGCGCGTAACCCAGGTAAAAGTGCTTCGCTCCTATAATAAGTTGTAGGTAACCACTGCGTATTGGTAATACTACGTTTATTTCAAGAGGCAGTTCTTTTTTCAACTTTTGCCACGGAGAAGTGCTAAAACGCCTATTTCAGATGGCAGACTGTTAAATATTTCGATCATCCTACCAACTGATCTATCAATTATAATATGAGTACGGTGTGCTGGTTTTGAAGTGTTTGTTGCAAGTATACATACATTTGCTTTGATAAAATTATAGGCGTATATAATGATTGTAATACGCCTACTAACTTCTAGCATATTGTCCGATCATACCTAAAACGAAGTTAGACGGATGAAGCTTTAGGTAGAAACCGAATTGCCTAAAGTAAACAAATCTCAACAAAATTCTATGGAAGAAGCTCTTACCGTACGTATACACTAAATGACGAAGTTGTAGTCCATTATACTACGAATACGAGTGTATATAATAAAATGTTGGTATTACTAAATCGTCTGCATGGCGTATCACAAAACCCAAGTTTTGTGGACTTAGAAAGAAACTTCGCGGAAGAAACTTCGTTGTTGGTCCAGCATTAGAGATAAATAAATCAACCATTCATTGTGGGTGTGGTTGTGTACTCCTGCCGTAACATCTGGACATAGAAGTACCTGCTAAGGATCGGTTTTGCGAAAGAAATCGACTTAGAAATGAAGTGTTAGTCCATCTGTACGGCGTTGAAATAGAGTAAAATACATTCCTATTAAAATATGTCATTGTATTTAAATTACAACTTTGGTTATTTTCTTCATTTCAGGTAACTTCTACGCTGCGGAGATTGTATGCGCCCTTGACTACCTCCACTCTAAATCAATAGTCTACCGAGATCTGAAACCTGAAAACCTTCTTCTGGACCGTGATGGCCATATGAAAATAACTGACTTTGGATTTGCGAAGAAATTACAGGACAGGACATGGACCTTATGTGGCACACCGGAATATTTGGCACCTGAAATTATACAGTCTAAAGGTCACAACAAGGCGGTAGACTGGTGGGCATTAGGTGAGATTCTTTTATGTATAAATTCAAAAGTAATTTAGGAATCGATCCTTAGGTTTAGTTTTTTTTTCGTTTTTACTTCGGATTGATAGTCTGGCTTCTAAACACAGTTGGAAAGCATCAAAGCTATGGGCGAACCCGCTACCCCGGGCTGTTTTAACGAAATTTGTCACTACTTTACCCCGAGATGAACGCAGAGACTACAATCCAATCCACTTGTCTATTTCCGCCACTGCCCGTCAGAGGCCAAGTCTTACTTACACTCAGCGGGCAACCTTGCTCCCTGACTCACAGATTTCAGACAGTTTTCTGCATTTTCCCGTCTGGTCACAGGTTCGAAGTCGCTTGCGCGGCTTCTGCCAAATGTGCATTGATGGCAATTCGTGATTTGAGTGGTAAATGGATCATTTGTAAGGATAGACGACATTAGATTAACATCCACCCCCGTTGTAATAAGAAGCTACGCTTCTAGATCCCCCCGGATATTCGCTGATTGAACAAAGGATGGTAAACCGATCAGAAAGTACATCATGCACCCGGGCCGCCCGAGGTATCGCTTAGATCCGCCGTACATCGGTTTCATCAGGTTAAGTCCTTCTTCGGGTAGGCTGCCGGACGGGAGTTTAACCATAAGTCGGACCGACCAAATATAACAGAGCTGGTCACCAGGCTCGAGCTACACGGCCACATTAGGCCCCACTTCTAAGCACAGTAATTACTTTTGTAACTCTGATTGGTCGAATCAACAAAAAAATCATAAAAAAACGAAAAAAATCAAGATTTATTTTGGAAACCGCCCAAACTGTGATGCGTTGTGAAAAATGATTCATTTTATATACAGAAATAGGCCGAACAGTAAATAACTCAAAAACACTATTCTCTTTCGAAGTATCTTTCAATAAAATTAGTGTAGGTACCTTTGCATTCACACGAAGTAACCAGTGAAACAGTGATTCCAATCCGATGTTGGGGTTGTTAAATAGCGTTATGAAGGCTTCGAGATCTTCTTCAGGAACTTGAAATCGCTGGCAACGTAATGTATCTGTGATTCTAGAGAATATAAAATAATCATCGGGACTCGGGTCGGTCCATCAACATCAACTCTAGGTTTTCCTACTCCAAAGCCCCTTTGTTTTTCGTGCGGTGCGAGAACTCGCACTATCATAGTAGAGGATTATGTAACTTTTCGGGCTACGATACGGAGTTTGGTTATCGTTTCTAGCAAACGCACAATTAAGTAGCAATCTGCGATGACCGTTCGCTGTTCGTTTAAGGAAATTATGGCATGTCCTGATTTTGACATTAACGAAGCGACCATTTTTTTCGGTACGCTGCGAGAACGGAAAACGCTTACTTTAGAAAACCCAAATAGCCGATTGATGCTTTCTATGAGTATATCCACGATTCATCAATCCGAAGTTAGGGTTGTTATAATGGCCATTTTGAACGCTTTGACAGCTTATTCAGGCACACAGTTTTCTGGCTATTCAGAAAACTCTCTGGCTTTATTGGGTTTCAAAGTGACGAGGAGAAGTGACAATACTCTTGGACATACAGTTTATGGAAAGCCCATACATACGGACAGATATTTGCATGCCAGCTCACACCATCATTACTACCATGTACGTTCAGTGCAATCGTCGCTCGTGAATCGAGCACACGATCTATGCGACGCTGTGCATTTTCCGCAGGAGATGGAACATGTTAATGATGTCATTAGGAAAAATGTTTGAGGAAAATATCACGAAACATGCGCACGATCCAATACAGACGAAACTCAGAAACCGAGCAGATCACGAGCATTCTACCATATGTCAAGGGAGTGAGAGATTAAATAAATGATGCTAAACAAATTCATTATAAAAACGATCTTCAAACCGACCCAAAATATAGCCAGTAAATGATGTAATACCATTGTAAACTCCGGGTGTGTATAAAATCGAATGCAGCTGTGGTTTAGCCTACGTTGGCCAGACCTTTGATTATATAACACTATTCGTAATACTCATCAGACCTTGATTATACAACTTGGCCAGACCTTTGATTATATAACTTGGCCAGACCTTTGATTATATAACACTATTCTTATTATTGGTTATATAACACGAGTATATATACTCTTGTTATTTAATCTATGGCCAGACGAAACGACCCACAGCCACTCGACTGATAAAACATATCAAAGGTATTAAAAACGTTCAGCGAGGAAAATCGGCGATTTGCGAACACATAATGGATAGTACAACTAACCACTGGTTGCAGTTTCAAAATCCCATTGTGCTATCCAAAGAATAATTACTTTTTCCGTGCATGATCCGGGAAGCCATTGAAATAAGAAAAACTCGAACTTCAATAGAGACGACGGTTTCGAACTCTTGGAAACTACATGGAATCTTCTTCTTAAAATGTTCCCAATGCCCACCGCCAAGGATGTAACACAAGATACAGTGAGTGCTGTGTGCACGGCGGATTTTCAAAATTCGCACGCGTAGAACCCGATGCCCCACCGCTGTTATAATCTACGTAGTAACTGCAGCAATTTGCCGCCTACCCTCAGAACAACGGATGACGATTGACAGTACTTTAATCTACCCTGGATAATGACGGTTGAAACATCGCCGAAACGTCGGGTAAATTCGGGTAAACATCTTCATGCGGTAAATTCGTTTAATCTTATTTATAAGTTAATTCAGGGTCTTAAAACCGCTGACCAAGCAACTTCTCTTTGATTCCGGGATTGTAAAATAATAACTGGAACTCAGGTTACGACTGTAGGTACGGAGGATCTATCATTAATTAAATGTTTTCTTCCTCTAAAAACTCATTCGTTTTCCGGGCGGTGTAAGAACTTAGCACCATGGATACGGAAGCATTATCGCAGTGGGGGTTTTCGACTTATCGGATTACCCCTACGGAGTTCGGTAATCGTTTCTGGCAAACGTACAGATTGTGTACTAATTGTGGTAACCGTTTTCCGTTCTTGCAAAGGATTTGTGGGTATATCTTTAATTTTGAGATAAATGAAACGACCTTTGTATTCGATCGATACTCTGCGATAACAAACACTTTTTGTAGGCCTAATTGTCGTATCGATTTGAAACTTTGCATACTTATGCAATTCTGGCGACAATACAATAATATGTACCCGTAGGTTTGTATGATAATGGAGGTGTGAGGTGGTCACAGGGACTCCTCAATGGCTAACAATAACCCATCAAGTTTGGGCTCGTCTGACTTGTCTTAATAAGTCCTTTGTACATATTGTAACTAGGAGGATCTGATAATAGAGGAATGAGGTCGTGGTGGTGCTACGCATATAGGCGTTTTTTTATAGTTTATTAAACTATAATTTAGTTATTATATGAGATAAGTACCTGCAGTAATGTTGACGTTTAATTTTCAGGCGTTCTTATCTACGAGATGCTGGTCGGCTATCCACCCTTCTACGATGATAATCCATTTGGAATCTATGAGAAAATTCTCAGTGGGAAGATTGACTGGCCCCGGCATATGGACCCAGTCGCCAAAGATATAGTCAAGAAACTCCTCGTTCAGGATAGGACAAAACGGCTCGGAAATATGAAGGTACTTGTATGTACCTCTATAAAAAATATCCACATTTCCCTATACATATCCTTATAAACAGGGCGAATGTTTTCTTTAGGTGCCTATAACTTGGTTTTTAAGTACATAGATCAAAATAAATGTTATACCAGGAGTAAAGTAGCAAATATATCAACGTCCGAAAATTGATTATCGTATCAATTCTAAGCTTTATTTATAAATGAGTCCTGAGTTGAATTTGTAATTACATTTGACAGTTGGGAGTTGCCAATGCAACATGCGAACCCGCCATCTAGGAAGTTATAACGACACCTGTTCGTCCTTTCTCCCGTGGGATGAAACGCAAAGACATTGTGGACATGCATAATCCACAAATCCAACTACGTCACAGAGCCCTCAAGAGTCCAACGCCTTACCGCGAGGCGCGAGGAGGCTACCCTGCGGGTCTCCTCGCGCCCTTACTACCAAATTTTGACGGATTTCTCCATCCTCCAGTCTGGTCTCGTCGAGGTCATTTGCAGGCCTCTACCTCTGATGTTAGCGGAAATTCGAATTTCGGGATCGGGTGGACAACTGATCATTTCTAAGGATAGGTGACATCAGGTCAACACCTACCCCCGATTCATAGGAAACGTACTTTTTCAGGCTCTCCCAGTTATTTACCGGAGTGCGCAACCGATTGGCTGACGCTGCACGGTGCGCAAACCGCCCATTTTCGCCCGGGATGTTCCCCGGATCGAAACCTCAGATCTCAACTGTCTACGACTGCAGTTACAGCCGCGGGGAGAGTTCACAGCGGCTCTTCCAGGTTAGTCCCTCTTTGAGGAGACTACCGGATGGGAGCTGAACCGTGAGATGGGGCGATCTAAGAAAATACAAACAGGCCATCAGGCCAAAACTGCACGGAACCCTTAGGAACCATGAAGCATTTCACCGTTCATTTGCAATTCAATCAAAAATGGTAACTAACAACGCTCGGTCATACAATAAACGTAGATACCCATCACAGACATCTGTACATGCAGCACCGCGAGACAATCAGGCAGTCACAGTCAGTCCGCCGACCCGCTCCGAGCCGACACGTTTACTTGATCGGTGACGTCGACAAGCACCCGGCAAGCTCGTACGAAGGCGTCGTCTCTGATTTTTACTTACGTCAGGGCCAACAGGCCCTATAAATACATAGATATATCTGGCTGCGATTGCGATTATAGAAACAGACATTGGTGGTCGGTTGTACTGTCACCGGCGACTTTAGTAACTATCGTTCGATTTTTTGCACAATTCACTTCAAAAAGAGTTCTATCGCCCAATACACTTAAATCAAAATCCAGCTTCATTCATAGCAATCAGCCCATTATGAACGGACTTATTTTCTAGTTTAAGCATAATAGATTATTCTTATTACCACGGAGAAGTAACCCGCTTATTGTCGTTTTCTTAGCCGCTGTGCGAGTATTTGTGGTTTAAATACCGTTTGTGGTTAAATGCAATCTCTAAGCATGTTCAGTTGCAACCAGTAATCTCATTTGCTACTCAGAATCCGAGATAGCTATTTAGTGACACCATAAAATTAATATTCACTAAGTTTTTAATTTTATTTTGCACCATGTCTAGTTTTTTCCAAGATATTAAAAAAAATATAATTAAAAACACACCATCGCATTAGACAAAACTATAGAGCTAAGAAAAAAGGTAATGGCCTAAAGAAGTCCTTAGAAAGGACGTCATTAATAATGAATTCTATTTATTAGAAGACTTTTACTTCTGCAGCCAGGCCAATGGAATCTGCAGCAAAAGCACTATTGCCTTTTTTATGACTCTTTTTAAAGAATGTGTGTTCGGTGTCCGTAATCGTTCCCTTAAAACTAATTTGTTCAATCAACCATCTTTGCCGAAATTGCGTTATGAATGTAGATTTTTTTTAATAGTAGGTACACATATACCCCATCTTTTCATAAAAAAACCATTAACATTAACAATTGTCATGTTTAATATCCATGAACGATATAAAATTGTATTTATTTGTCCAATATATTTGATTTTTTAAAATTAACTGACACATTCCACACTTCGTCTGAAATTCTATATAAAATTGTCCAATATTTTGTATTTTTTATTTTCTTATGGATAACTTACAGACAATAATTATGTAATCAACTATATGGAAATTTGAAGTCATTTACAAGTTACTACTGATAATAACGTAGATTAAAAACATAAACAAACTAGTAGGTACAGTTAAACTGTAAATTTACAACGCAAAAATGCGTTAAATACTATTCTATTATTTCAAATAAAGTTAAACATAGTTTAAACATGTCAATCTAAAATATTTTTTTAATACACCACGTTTTTAAAACGTAGTTTTATGTATTCTACTTGTCATACTCTTTCATTTGATACCCATGTCTAGGGGGTCGTAAAGAAAAAAGTAATCCACCATTTGGTTGTGGCCGCCATATTCGATTTGAATGATGCCATATTGTATTCTACTTCTTACACCCTTTCATCTGATAACCATGCCGAGAGAATTCTAACGAGAAAGTTAATCCGCCATTTTGTGATGTCGCCATATTGATTCTATAGTAATACTGAATATACTGTAGGTATTGCATTGTGTTTAGAACCAAATTTGTGTTCAAAATTTCAACATGATCGGATGTCAGGAAATCAGTTTAAAATCGATTGCAAAATTTGTACCGAACAGATAAACAAGAAAGCGACAATAAAAACGTGGTAAAAAGTTCATATTTTTTGGTTTCCCATACACTGTTATCATACTAACTATAAATACAAAAAGGTTATAGTAGATATTTTAAAGTGGACTCCAAGAAATAAAATATAAAGTTTACTGTAAAGTTTGATAAATGGTTGCTAAAACGAGCAAGAACTAACGGAGCGCTTTGTCCACACGTGACAGCACACACAGACGAAATTACTGGTCAGATTTGGGTAAAATTCGGTACATGGTAAGTGGGGATTCTTTTAGGTGTGTTTATTCGTTGTTTAGACACAAATTATCGTGTTAGGCACACATTTAAGTGTAGCTACCATAGAAGCTATTTTATAAAATATATTTTTCTTGAAAACGACTCTAACCATTTTGATGCAAAGTTGTTTAAAGATAGTCTTTATATAGAACAAGTTTTTACTTAGTTAGGCGACATAGGAATGACCATCACATACAAACGTCACATACCTTGCTGTGGATTTGATTTGTTTAAAAGTTAAATTGTATGCTATGTTGAAGTGAAGTTTCAAATTCTGTACATTGCCTTAATAAATAAATAAATAAATATATATATATACCGATATATTATTGATACTAACCGGAATTTAAACATTTTATTTTTATTTCAAAGATTATTCCCACCTAGTACTTGGTTGAAAGTAGAACTATAACTCGATTGCATAAGCATGCTTTGCATACAATTTAAAGACACGCTATAATGAGAGGATCGCTTGCTAACATAGTCTCGTAACGTTTTTCCAGTGTTTCATATAAGGGCTACTGTCCACGTAAACCGCACGTCATATGCACGCTACCGTCATTTGACGATTTCTTGCATCTTGCGTAGAAACAAATGAAAGTGTGTCCACGGAGCGGCAACGTCGCATTTGCGTTCGTCATGCAGCCGTGCGGTAGCATATCACTACTCAGGCGTATCGCGAGATGCAAACACATGTTTATTTTACAAAATGACAGCCTCAGCTGTACGGAACCCGCTTCAGTCAGGTCGACTGAATGACCGGGCTGTACTTGTCCTTAATTCGCTCCTTGCGAATATGGCGTGAGTTATTCAGATCTTCATAATGGACTGTATTTGCTTTTAATTAACTTTATCTACCTGCTCACGTCCTATGATATATAGGCTTCTTGAAGTCGACAACTTCGATGACCTCAGGCGACACTTCGTTTAACGGTGACTCGGCGAAATACCATCACTTCGGGAGAGAAAGATGCGAGGCGAAATTGAGATGTCATGCACTGCTCTTAAAATTCTTTATTTTCGGAATTAGCCATTGTACACTTTCGTAAAATTATTATGTCTACTTATACACCGTCACAATTTTGTACAATTATGTTAACGCGTCGTCGCTCGTTTTAAATTTCTTTTAACGGGTCTGGCGTCCTTTCCTAAGAGATACGCCCTAATGCCTGGAGTAACTAAATGGAACCTGCAAGCCTAGGCTACAAAGTCGTTGGCAAATTGTTAAACTGAAATCTAATTAATTAGTCCCTTATCTCATTAAATATGTTATTAATTAGCACCTTAACCTATTCTTAATTAAACACATAATTCCTAGGCAGGTCACTGTTTCCAGTCGCTGTGCATGGGATTATCTGTTGGTTTTTATAGCGTTGCATAATTCTGAAATTTGAGTATAGTCTATTTTTTAATTTTTAAAGTAATTTATCACTGACTCGCGTCTGGCGGCGTCGAACTCTCAATTTATGACCCATTCATTCCGTGATCGTGGGGCACCACCAGAATCGATGATAGATCATTCTGGTTATTTGTGTAATATTTGAATGATTTGTAAAGAATCGGCACACTTCCACCTTTGCGAGAGAATAGCATTTCTTTCTTTGAATTACCACTTTGTCAATAGCTGTTTCCTTCTACGAAGTACCAGCTAATTGCCGATTTGCCCTTGCCTATTTCGCTGTAAATTCTAAACTGAAATATTTTTAAAATCCTATAAATATGATGAATGTACGTAATTCCACCAACTACACCAAATCGTAAAACACAATATTCCTATTAACACGATAGTAATAATATTAAATGAAATTATATAATTGAAAGTAATATAAAAGAATGAGGTATAATATGTCTTGGAACTATACACATTAAGAAATGCTAATAAACATTAGTTAAAAACGATGACGGTGTATTTTATTGAACTATTATATATTAAGGTATTCGAGCATGAGTCGTCTCGGGCCGGCTACCTAGATCAGACTATTTATCGTACAAAAGGGGGTAAGTAGCGATGATGATAATGGCAGGTAAGCCGGGATATGATTGGAAAGCGGTCCACCGCGACGTTCCCCGTGCTGAACGTCGATCCCTCGGTGGCAGGTAGGCAGACTAAAGGTCTCAGCGGGACGGCAAAGAGGAAGAATACCGCCCTCACGTTGGTAGGTCGGACGCCAGCTCGGCTGGAGAAAGATGCCGCCAATTTTCAAAGTGTCAGCCGTATGCAGAGATATAGTTTGCCTAGATCGTTTGCCGAGATCGATAGTATCCCAAGGTAGCAGCCGAGATCGATAGTATTCCAAGATAGTCGCCGAGATATAGTATGCCGAGATATAGTATGCCGAGATAGTAGCCGAGATCGTATTCCAAGATAGTAGCCGAGATTGTATTCCGAGATATTAGCTGAGATATAGTATGCCGAAATAGTAGCCGAGATCGTATTCCAAGATAGTAGCCGAGATCTAGTATTCCAAGATAGTATGCCGAGATCTATAGTAATCCGAAATTTATAGTAGTCGAGATTCCTGTGAACAGACACAGGGTTATGGTCATCTGGAATTTCGCGGAACTGGGAAAGGAAGGCCGGTTTGGGACTGCACCCGACCAAGAGAAAAGCCGTCTCGACGCTCCCGACAATTCGATCGTACAATTCCCCCGGAACGATCTTTTCCAACGCCCTTGAAAACACACGCAATCAAACTCACCGGTTATTATGTGAATATCCCACTATCACTCCGTTGGATCACACCGGGACCTCGGTTGCACTGATTTCGGCAGGAAATTCGGAAATGACCCAATTCCCCTAAATTATGGGTATCTAACGAATCATTTTACCACCTAAAACGGCAGATTCCCCCCAATTCAGAAATTTATTCCGGTAACGCATCATACAGTACTATATTTAATTTACTTTTTATACTTATAAATCCTGGTATTTTTCAGGGATTATTCACCTAGTTCTAATATCTCGAATCGATCAGTATTTATTTTTATTGGTTCAAGGAGGCTCCTGACGTATAGGCCTTATTTCAATGATTTTTCAATATTTTTTGTTTCTTTTTTTATCGCCTTAATAAGTTGCTATGATTTTTGCAATTCACATATTTCGGTGTTGATGCCGTATTTTGTCCAAGTTTTCCCTTCAAAATTGCCATATAGTAATCGGCGCAATCGTCTGAGAGATGCCGGTTGGATAGAAAGCGGCGTTGCAAATTGAACATAGAATGGTAACACCTCTTCTATTCTTTTTCTTCGTATTCTACTCCAACCGTAGGCGGACTATTTCGATTAGAATTATTTCTTTTAGTTTTTAGATAATTGATTGGACAAAATCATTTTTGTCTTCCGCGTTCAAACAACTAATTATGTACGTTATTATGAAGTTGTCGTTAATGGTGTGTTGTTTGTTACCTACCTATCCTTTTTTTTATTATTTTACCACATAGCCTAAATTACAAAAGACGTAATTAGTTATTACCTAACTTTTACTATTGAAGCAGTGAACTGAACTCCTTAACGATAATTAAACACCCGCTCCGTACAGCAAATTTTCGTCTTAACAATTCCTATCTTACGAGGGATATGGAATAATAATTAATGTTATGCTACTCTACTAGTGATTTGTCAAGATCCCTGACAATCTTTAGTGAAATGACAAATTGAAAGAATTATTTGTTCTATTGCTTTTAAATAATAGGTAAGTAGTATTTATTGATGTTTTTGTTTTGGTGTATATATAAAAAAATCTGTGTGGTCTTATAATATAGTATGGAAAAAAACAAAAAAATATTTGCTTTGTATTCCCAAAAAATCGGTCGATTCTTGATTTTTTAGTGGTCAAATTCAAGTCATCTTGAATTTGGGATGTTAAAATTAGTGCATAAGTTTCGTAGTAGAAATCTATTTCATAATAGATATTAAAGTGGCCAGTCTCCTAGATCGTCGTGTGGGATATAATCAAAGATTTATATTTTGAGGTCTTATTTTGTATCTTATGTAGCAAATCTAAGTATAATGAAAAAACCTAAAAGAAATATATTTTCTTCACCGAGAAATTCAAACAAAGATGTATAAATAGAAAAATA
>JAOPUG010000036.1:28251868-28262184 GCA_027564375.1 Micropterix facetella | reverse complement strand
ATATATATATATAGGGGAACAACTATTTGTACCTATTTACTATTTGTCCAGGTTTAAAAATGCTCTTACTCTTCTTTCATGCACTCTTTATGCAAGGCGCTGCTGTACCACTCCGTGTAGTTTAGCTGTTGGATATTGCCGATTGGCAATAAGCTAATAGAAATAAATAGTTATTATTAATTATCGGTCGTCTTCCTTTACGGCAGCTCGCCGATCCATTTCAGGTACGGAACCCTAAAGCTCATCGGCTCTTTCCATCGATAAATAAGACAAATTGGCGAAAGAATTTTTGATGTCGAACAACGCGTTCTTGAGATGTCGATTAACCATACCTACATACTTTTTTTCGTTTTGGCCCGTCCCTAGCATTACGTAGGACAGGCCAATCTGATGCATGCTGGGTGTTTGTGACCAAATTCGATCCGAGTCCCGCAGGTTCTCCTGCAGGTGCATCCTGGTTTACTTGGCCTAGAAGAGAATCTGATCAATAGGTAGAGCAAGCATAGCGTACCTATATGAGTATTTTTGGAATCCTGGTGACGAAAGAAACTGTTGGAATTGGTTTTAAGCAATTTGCGTGCTGTTACAGGTGTATCCTGGGTTACTTGGCATGGAGGAGGATCTGACCAATAGGCACAGCAAGCATTAGCGTATATGGATATTTTTAGAACCTTGGTGATGAGAGAAACTTGTTGGAATAGATTTTAAGCCATTTTGGATAAGTCAGGGATTACCATCACAGGATGGGCCAAAGTTGCCGATGTATATCGCTACTTTTCCTGTTATTCTTGTTTTAAATGTTCTAAAACGTGGAGACATTTGGTTTTGAGCTAATTTTTTTTTCTTTTAGATAAATACAAGACGCTTCGCGCCAGCCTTGCGCGTGGTTCGGGATGTAGCTAACCTAATAGAGAACGATAACGATGATCTAAGCAGCATCCAACTCGAGAGTAAGTAGATTAGGTACATACGGCTAATACTCTCAACAAGACTGACCATAACTGGATGAAAGAAATGTGACTCTTTTTTATCTAGGATGTTATTGCTTTGTTTTACTTTACGTATGTGAATATAAACTAAAATTACACTAATGTATTTTTGAACAACCTTTCTCCGAACAAAGAGGTGGCGCTAATGATAGTGAGGATTTAAATCGCACTGAATTCTGCAATAAATTTAGTGATGTGCTGCAGGCGAGGGCGAATATTTATATTTAGGTTAGGGTAAAATGCATTTTTCCTGATACATGGCAAATACTGAAGGTTAGAAATTCTGAAGTTCAGCGATTTACATTAATTTCCCTCGCAAAAATTAGGTAGTCTTATTCCCGTATCCTGAATAGCATTGCAGCGACGGGATGATCTGGAGTCTGGAGCCGCCTTTCCGATCGAATATGTGTTTTCATGATATTTTATCCTTCAGATAATTTTCCAATGGAGGATCATTCACAAAACCAAGCTAATAAAAAATACAAGCAAGTGACGAATATATTCGGCCATCCATCAAGAACTAGGGTAAAACAGTTCTTTTCACAAATGATCATAGACCGAATCATTCTTAAAGATAGGGAGGTGTAATTTATTATAGACAAGGAGAATATAAACCATTGAAATATCTGACATTCTCATTTTTATTCTCGATATACATAGTAGGTAATTCTTAGAGATATTTTAAACCTAATTTTAACGTTAAATATCAACATATCTAACGAAATACTTTATTAAAATTCATTCTTCTATTCGGCACCATTTGGCAGGCATTTATTTTTTTTGGTAATCTTAATGTATGTTATACTGTCTATTTTACTATATTCATTTTTGTATACCTTTGTTTCAAACTGATCGCACAAAAAGGATGCTTAATGGGGTCGTGCAGCTGGAGGCTGATGACCAGCTTTTGTTATCATTGGTCGGCCTGACTCTCGGTCCAACCCCCTCCGGCAGCCTCCCCGAAAAAGACTAACCTAGTGTAACCGCTGTGCGGGGGATCTGGGGAACACCTCGGGCGGCCCTGGACGATTGAAGCACTGGTTGGCAGCTCGGGCCATATGACTATCTTATTACACCGATCGGCCCGACGGACGGTCAGCTCCCATCCGGTAGTCTCCCCGAAGAGGGACTAATCCGGCGGAACCCGCTTTTCTGTTGGACCTGGGGTAACACTTCGGGCGGCCCTGGACGGTTGATGTATTGGTCGATTTACCGGCCTTGCTCATTTGACGAATAGCCGGGGGATTCTAGTAACGTAATGCTTCTTAAGGCGCAGGGGTAGATGTTGGCCATGTGTAACTTATCCTTAGAAACGACCTGTTGACCACTCGATCTCAGGTGGCTCTCCGAGTAGAAGACGGGTCTGCGATATTTCCGAGTAACAGAATACCTTGTTATCACACCAGGTTGAGGTTGCGCAAGCGACTTCGAGCCTGAGACCAGACGGGTGGACGGAGAAATCTGACCTAATCTGGTAGTCAGGGGGTGAGGCTGCCCGCTGAATGGCACTTCTTAGTGTCTTGCCGTAAGGAGTAGGACTCTGACGAGTAGTGGCGTATTGGATTATTGATATGTCATGTCCAAACTTTGTATGTTTCATCTCAGGGCGATATAACTATAAAGCTTGATGAAACACCTCGGAGTGATGAGTTTGCCCGAGTATAGTCTTAAATCCAAAGTTGGTCGGTGCTCAATCAACGAGTAGCCGGAGGGTGGGGAGGTTATAAGCGTATTCTTTTCTACCGAACGAAGGTAGACATGTACCTAAATATGTCTATCCTTAGAAACGACCCGTTTTCCACCCAGTCTCGGGTAATATTCGCCGCTCGGATCCGCGATAAATTCGGTATGCCTCGCGGTAACGCGTCGGTCTCTCACGTGCCATGGCGGAACTGGAGAAGTGGATTGTGTTGTCCCAAAAGTGTCTGCGTTCATCTCGGGATGATACAACGATATACAGTTCGTTGAGACATCTCGGGTGGCGGGTTCGTCCGTAGCTTTGACAGTCTTCAAAGAAAGATCAAACCTGGTAAATGGTAAGTGATGCAAAACAATACTAAGTGAAATTGTCAAGTTAATAATTTAGTTCTATCAAATTATAAACTATTTATCTGTTTTCTAAATAGCAAATTATTTTGTTAATTTTAATACCCCACTCTCGAATATACGAGGGGCGTTCAATAAGTTCTCAGTATAGGTATGAAAACAAAGATATGCGGATGTATTTTTTAAATTATTTTTCAATTAGTCCCCTCTTATCTCAATGCATTTATTAGATCTGTCTTTTTTAAACCCGTATAATAGTAGTTTTCCTTTTGGTTAGCAAAACGTTCGGTCATAGCAGCCTTCAGTGCTTCATCGTCAGCATATCGATTCCCTCGGAGATCTTTTTTCAGTTTCGGGAATAAAAATTAGTCATTGGGGGCCAGGTCTGGACTGTATGGTGAGTGGTCCATGGTTTCGAACCTGCAGTCGCGCGTGGTAGGTAGCCTGCACAAGAAGCACACTTTTGGCCAATTTTCCTTTCCTATTTTTCTTTAATGGCTGCTCTTAATTACCATAGAATATTGGCATAATACGCTGCTGTGATATTGACAACTTTATTCTTATAGTCTAACAGCAATATCCCCGGATAATCCCAAAAGATGGTGGCCATGACCTACCCAGCTGAAGAAACGACCTTGAATTTCTTGGGATGAGCTGATGATCTAATATGCCACTGCATCGACTTCTGCCTGCTCTCAGGATCATAATTATGAACCCACGTTTCTTCTCCAGTAACAATCCTTTCGATGACTACGTCTGGATTGTTTCCACATAGCATCAAAAACTGCGAACAACACTCCATGCGCGCTTGTTTCTGTTGCGGCGTCAGCATTCGCGGCACCCATCTCGCGGTCACTTTTAACATATGAAGTTGGTCATGAATGATGTTGTGTACGGTACCGGCAGAAAGGTCAAGTTTCTCAGTTATCGATTTGTCTTCACTCGACTGTTTTCCAATATAATTTTCTCCACTTTTTCAAAAATTTCCTATCAAGCGGCTTCGATAGGCCGGCCGGCGCGATGTTTTGCCTCCCACGTCTAAATTCACTCGACCACTTTTGGATAGCAAATAATGAAGGGCCAGATTCCCGTAAACATAATACATTTCCTCTTTAATGCATTTTTGGCTTTGGTTAAGGTTAACCTTGTTTGGCTAAGAATTCAATAACAGTGCGATGCTCTAATTTTACTTAAAACGTAAAATTGCTCATATTGGTAACGTTTATATTTAACATTGACAAAAAAACTAATGAATGTTTTTTCCATTTTTACTTTTATTTATTGGCTACTAGTGAATGTTTATGGCCAGTATTTAAAAGTATACAAAAATATATTAGAACCTATCTATACCGAGAACTTATTGAATGACCTACGTATTATTCCGACAACAACTTCGACACAAGACCGCCCTAATTGACAAATTGATTTATTAAGGGGACGCATGCCCTAATATTACCTTTTCCGATGGCCAGAAAATGAATAGGTTCTAAATCAATCAATCAAGAGGATATAAATCAATGAAGCCACCGCCCATATAACCTGCCACCGTCACGAACCATGTAAAAGCCTTTGTGACCTGGACAAATTATCGGACGGCTCGGAGTCTATGGCCATTTATGCCTAAGAAAGTAATTGACTATGTGAACCACTACTTCGCAAAAGATGTCCTCTTATACTCCTCGCCTGAAATTATTCTAATGATAACATTTTTGAGCGCAAAGCATCATTCTATCTATCCAACACAACACCGTTAGAAGTCGACAAATCAACTAGGGACCCGAAAAGTAATATCATCCGTTTCAACTAGAGCACTGGTGTCGTCTACAAATTGACAGAGTTCCGATGATAATATATTAAAAAAATATTATATCATTTAAAAAAAATATATGTAAATAATAAATAATAATGACCCTAAAATAGAAAAGCGAGGCACCCAAATATTGGTAGGGAGGGTATCGGATGATACTACTGAATCTATCGAATCCTTTTCGACCTTTGGTTGGGACCTCGATTCATTGCTTTCCGATTGCAAAGATTACTTGCTACGCCACGAATACTGTAGTTATCTAGTGTCCTCAGGAAGAGATTTATTTGGACCCAATCGAACGCACGACATAAAATATCTCTTGGGGTACTTTTTCTGTTTAGATATGTATGTATGCGATTGCAGCATCTCAATATCGGTTGTTGGGAAGATTTATTTTGACGGGAACCAAACTGTGCATCACTTAAAATGCTATTATTTTTTGTTAAAAACTCACGCAGTCTCAATTTGACAACTTTTTCTAGTACTTTAGAGAATAACGCCAATAGCGAAATGAGCCGGTAATTTTCAATATTACGCGTGTCTTCTTTTTTATATACCGGTAGGTACTACTTCTGCTGTTTTGTAGATTCGGGAAATATCTTATTTGTTAGTGTGATGTCTTGCGCAGAACGGTATAAGTGGTCACTGAATGTGGTAAAAAGATGTTTTTTATGTAAATTTTTCAGTGAATTTATGACGATTTATTTGGAAAAATTACTGACTTTGGAAAAACGACTTTTACTAGATGTGAATGAAAGGAATTGTTGATATTCGACTATTTTCTATCTGACATTCCATTCGTTTCCATTCCGTTCATTTGAATATTACGACACTATTTTTTTAATACTAAATTGGGTATGTACACCATAATAATAATTATATTAATTCTCAATTGTCTTTAACGATGATTAGATTTTGTCCATTCGTCAAAAAGAATATTCAAAAACATGGTCATGTACATGGGAACTAATAAAGCGTTCGATTTTTTGGCGCAAACCGTAGACAGAACTGAATTTTGCGTCGATCGACCGACTGCGGTCGAGCACTGAATCCAGTCATAGATTCTGATAGACTACCGGATACGACCAACACGCGTCAGCGACGACCGTCAGCCAAGCACTGAAACTGGTCTAAAGAATATAAGGATTCCGGCCATAACGCCGGCCGGTCTCAGTGCTCGACCCACCGTCAGCGCTTTTTTCGCAGACGACACGATGTACCTACATATCGTCTTCAATGAACTTCAAGCACGCGACCAAGAAGCTGCAGCAGCAACTGGACACATTATGCCAGCATTGCTAAATATCATTTCTATAACAACTTTGTATTTAAAACCTTGGATTTAAGACTTTGGATTTAAGACAATTCTATAACAACGTTGGATTTAAGGACGCTGGTAAGAGCAACTTTGGATTTAAGACTATTACTCGGTCACCTTGAGGCGTTTCAACGAACTTTATCGTTATATCGCCCCGAGATGAGTGTAAGGAATTTGGACAATATATATCCACAATCCAAACGTTGCCTCAGCCCACGAGAGTCCGACTCCTTACCATAAGACACTGGGAATTTTCAAACCCAGTTGGCCATCCTTGTGCCCTCGCTCCCAAATTTAAACGGATTTCTCTATCCACCGGTTTGGTTTCGGGCTTGAAATTGCTTGCGCGACCGTGCGATAGCGCGGTATTCCGTTACTCGGAAATATCGCGGACCCGTGGCGTCCTTTAATCGGAAAGTCACCCGAGATCGGGTGGCTAACAGATCGTTTCTAAGGATAGGTAACACCAGGTCATATGGCCCCAGCTGCACTGAGAACACATGATGAGAACGATATGATTACAACACATGGTTCATGGAGAAACGATATTCCAACTACTTGTGCTGTTCGTAATAGCGACCAGCACAAGTAGTTGGAATATCACACCACGCTGAGCAGCTCTAAATGCCCGTGAAATAAGAGACGAGTTCGTAAAATATTTTGTAGGTAGATAGATAAGAGATCAAACTGTTTAGTTATTTAGGTACATACTAAATATTTATTAGCAAATAAAGCATACATACCGTATTTATTGTATCGTTACATTGCATAGTGCACTCCTTCTCCAAGAAATCAATCCATGGTTTCATGGGCGAGCCATAAAGGCTTATAAATTTCACCTGAGCCTGCAGCACTGTGGACAGAACCCTTTATTTTTTTTCGTATATGTTCTGTAACTGGACATAATCGAGTCCCTTTTTTCTTCAAATCTGCCACAGTAATTTCCATAATAGTACTTATTCTCATCCAAGCATTATGAAACTTATTTTTGTTTTTGTGATCCTTGGTGTTGGGACTGCCAAAGCACAATATGTTCTAGGTACTTGATAACATTCAAGCAGCGCTAGCTCACGATCGTTACTCCACGAAGCGCTCATTTTATTAAAAGTAATATAGTAAGTCCGCTCGTCACCGCGTCTCGCACGCTAAGTACGAAAATATACCACGAGTATAGATGTGTTCGCGTTCGCGCTTCGCGAATCCTTTGTCGCGGAGCAACAAACCGACACCGAACGCCGCGCGCGAAACCGTGAAATAAGTCTGTGCACTGCAGTTGTTATCGCGGGCGTTCGCGGAGCGAGTGTAGAGCCGGCATAATGTATGTGTAACCCTATACATATTTCCGTCTCTCCCCTTTTCGCCCGCCACACCCAGATATTGCGTCTGCCGCAATAACCTCTCTTACACATATTTATAAGCAATCTGGATTTAGTCGATTGGTTGCTTATCGGTTACGAGTTATAGAGTTATCATCTCATGAAATATATCATAATTTCGGTGCATCATAAATTTAGACTGGCCATCAAACCGAATTTACAGACATTTCACGTCAAAAAAAATCCATTTATTTTTGGATATTTAAAAAAAATGTAATAATTTCGCTAATTCTTGCTGTTTATTTTCCTTTGTTTTGCCTGGGTGACGGGAAGTCGAGCTGCCGCCCGGGCAAAATTGGGCTGCGTTCGAAAACATCATGCGCTATTTTACTGCTAGACTCCTAGTGGTTGTGACGCTTTTCTCCATACAAAAAGTAATCGCCGTGTAACTTCAGGAAGCAAACCACCGAGTTGCCTGAACTCATTGCTGTCACTTCGTGGGAGGTTTTCGTTGGGACTCTTTTCGTTTTCGTTTCGTAGTTGTTAACGTATTTATTTGTCGAATCGGCTTTGAAAACGTGCTATCTCCGAGGCTAGTGATTGCACATTGACTTCAACAAAAATGATTCCTTTGGACGTGAACGACGAAGACAACAATAAAGGCGTCGATTTTGAGTCCATCGACGAGAACATATTGCGCGGCGATGCCATCGGAAATACGACTTACAGCGAACGGTTCGTGCTGAGTACGCTCATGCAGATGATTCGCGTCGAGGAAATGGACGCGGAGTCCCCTCTCGAAGAGAACCTGTGCACCCTCTGGGACATGACCGTGGAGAAGGACATTGTCATCTATCTGTTGCGACGAGAGGTGCTGAGCTCGATTTGCTTGGCGCTACCGCTCACCAACAACAACAGGATAATCGAGATACTACTCGGCATTGTCGGCAACATGTGCTGCGAGACGGAGACTCGGCGAGAGTTTGACGAGAAGCCCGTCTATTTAGAAGCTTTCGTGGAGTACATTCACAGTGACGACAGCTACATTTTAATCCAGGTGCTACGACTGGTTAATATCGGCCTTTACAAAGATAGCAACAAGCAGAAATGGCTAGAGACACTGTTCGAAACTGAATTTCCAAGAGCGCTCACTCGCATATTGGTCACCAACATAAACAAAGAAGTTTTAATGAATGCATTCGAGATGTTTAATACTGTATGTGCAATGTGTTACGAAGACGACTATAAAGCACTTTTTATGCGGATGTTCTCCACCCCCAATACGATGAACGGTTATATTGCCGCATTCCACACATTGGAAAGAGAACAACTTGACAATGATCAGATTCAAAGGTTCCACAGCATTTTTATAAATATTAATATCGTGCTCATAGATTTAGACCCGGACGAATATTGTGAAATGATTCTATCCAGAGAGAGGCTCGTCTCTTGCCTCTACAACATAATCAAGCAGAACGTCGCCGATTTAGAGTTTGATTTCAACGAGAACATGATTGACGTTTACGAAGGTGTGACGCAGGTACTGTCGGCGATTGGAATGCCACAGACCAAGTTCTCTACCAAACTCTTCAAGAATTACTTAAAAACGTGGCTTTTCATCGAAAAGGCGATAGAGGAGCGTTCAAACGCTAACAACCCAGTCGTTGAAGCCGAAATCCAAGTATACAACGCTCTCAAGTCATCATTAGCACAATATTTAGTGCGGTACTTCAAAGTTACGCCGATGAATATTTTGAAGAAAGTCGTTGCCAGTAAAGAAGAGACCATCAGCTCAATTCTACTCACCATTAAAGCGATGTCCGAAGAAGGAACCATCAGCAAAAACGTCATCAGAGACAATCTCTACACGATAATCGAAGAACTGAAACTCGTTCCGTAAATTTAGTTTTAAGACAATATTGTTATGATTAAGGAATGTATTGTTGCTGAATGGGATATGTTATCTCAAATCTATTGCCTGTTTACAGATTTATGAAATCATATTTTACGAATACATACATACATTCTGCTTAGTGTCCTTACCGCGACTTCTCATTTGATAGGTTTTATGTGTTAGCGAGTCCATAGATGTGTTTTTATATTATATAATTTTATTGAATAAAATTGATGTTTTTTTAAAATTATCTCATTTATATTTTCCCAACAGCCGTACAGACTGCAGAATCCAATACATTGTTTGAAAACAAGAAATACACCGGTCGTTAGTCCGGAGGCCACTGCTCACCCCCCAGAAGTGTAAAAATAGTATTATGATGGACCCAACCTTGATCGGTGAATTCCATGGCAGCTCCGTTTGTACTTACTGACAACAATTAGCCATTAATTACCTGAGCTCAAAATGGCGGAGGAATCCAGCAAAATCTCACAAAATTGGGGGGAAGGTTCAATGAAAATATCACATCAACTTTTTAATTCAGAGAATATAACATTAAACATTGTATTACAAAATAAATCATGGGCGTAGACAATATTAATTTAGATAGATTTATTTTAAACCTGTCAAAGATGACAGAACCGCTTTGCTTTTATACTTATATATAGAATTCAGGAAATTTATTTTTAGTTAATTCTTTTATTTTATAAAACGGATATAAATAGTACGAAAAACAAAAAAAAATCATTTCATTTAGTTACACAAATATATTTTATTACAATTATTAGATATTTAGTGGTATGAATCAAAATACATGAACATATCAAATAAATTTAATTTATTATAAGGATTTACCTTATAATTCACGTGGGGGGAAGGGGGACCTCACCATATCTCATGAATTCTCACCAAGGTGGAGGGGGGGTCCAATTTTTAAAAAACACCT
>JAOPUG010000036.1:28202479-28215662 GCA_027564375.1 Micropterix facetella | reverse complement strand
ATATATCACTGACTTAAATAAGTTCTCATTGGTTTTTCATGAAAATGATGGTTATTTTTTTTTTAAATATGTAAAGAACATATCATTGAAAGTATTGCCCATCACTAGCCACTATTTTCTCCTATCTGTCTGGCAATATGCGAATACCATGTCGAGAGAACGACTTATCTTTTGAGTTTATCCACGAATCGACCCATTTTTAGGCATCTTCATAAGAAAGGAAGTGCTACTCGGCCAGGCCACGAATCATCAACGGGAACAAGTTGTAATCGGAAGGAACAATATCCGCCGAATATGACGGGTGGGGTAGGACTTCTCATTTAAGCGTTTTCAAGTAGGCTGTGACCAGTCTTGCAAGATGTGACAGAGCGTTGTCATGCTTCAAAATTACTTTGTCGTGTCTGTTCTCGTATTGCAGCCGTTTTTCCTTCAATGCTTGGCTCAAACGCATCAATTGTAGTCGATAACAATCTCCAGTGATGGTTTCGCTGGGTTTGAGGCTCATGATATAAAACACCCAACTGATCACACGAAATACAGAGCGTGAGCTTGGAACTATGGATATTTGGCTTTGCTGTTGACGTTGATACGTGGTCGGGCTTATTCCACAATTTGCTACCAATTGTAGTGTATCCACTTTTCCACGATGCAAAAAACCTTTCCTTTTCTGCCGTTAGAGCAGCTGTTCACACTTAAAAACGCCATTCGACGTCTCGGCTTTAATTCGTACGTCGCCCAATTTCCTTCTGACGTGGATCTTCATCAAGTAATGAAGACGTTTGAAGACGAAGAATTAGAAGATACTTCGTCTTCAAATTTTTTCTGTGCGCCGGATCGTTTTTTATCGTCAATATCAAAATCATTATTTTTGAAGCGTCTAAAGTTTAGACTCTAAACCGATCTCTGCATATTGTTTCGGACAGAGCGCGGTCGCAGTAAGTCTCCACGAGAATTGTATGTGCTTCAGCAGCAGTAAAAACAAAAGTAACAGTAAAATTCCCAGCTAATACTCTTTTTTTGGCATGAAATTCGACATTTTAATGCTATGAAAAAATATGTCGTTTATGCTTCGGCGGAATAACATATACTGTCACTTTAAGCCTAATGGTGGAGTTTCACGATGAAGTTGGCTGTATTATTGCCCAATGCAAAAAGACTTAAGATAACACCATCTGTCTCGAAACAGGGAGAACTTATTCAAGTCCTTCATTAAATATGACGATCGAATATATCATAGTATTCCTATGTATTATATTATATTATACCATATTACATAAAATAATATAAAATTTATGCAGGTTTATTATTATTTAAGAGATAGATGAATATCTTTCTCTGTCCTTCTTGTCGAGAAGCCAATTTTTATTTTTTTGTTGAATAAATTGGTACTTTCTGTTTTTTTTAATATCGTCATCTAGATGGTTGAATATTTTAGGTGCTATATAGTATAATTGTCTTTGAGCACATGAAGTAAAGGATCTAAAGGATAAGATCACCCCGCTAGGAAGTTATGGTCTTGCAGTCCGTCAAGTCAGAATAAAACCCATTTTATTCTCACTCTCGGTCCATGCAGCTCGATAATGGAACCAGCTCCCCTCCAAAAATCCGAAGCGAGCATCTAGGTTTAAGCTTCTTCTCAAATAAAATTTCCTCTCGCAGCAAGTGTAACCCTTTTACTTTCCCCGTCCTTATTTCATTTGTCAATGATGTATAGTATTTTCGCAGTATTTTATTTGCTTGGGGCCAATGATATGTAGACGTCTGTGATAAAATAAAATCTGCGATAATTATTAACCTTACTAGTTATTTTATTTCATATGTAAAATACAAAATGTTTAGAGTGCATGAAATGTATGCTAGCGAGAATCGATTACAAATGCAATAATGCTTGACGATTGTGGTCATTTTTATATTACTCGCAGACCCCGCGGCGCCAGTGACATTCCGATGACAACCGCCTCCCTCGCATCGCTCTGTCTCGTTCTGGCCTGCTTTCTGCTGACCTATTAAATCTTCGGCGGCCTGATGAGTACACTCTAATGTCCAGCGAGGAGCGTTTGTGCCGCTTGTCTTCCGACTGTTTACAAAACATCCGCGATGTTATTTTTCCCCAAATATTCCAGATTATCTTCGGCCAGGTCTTTTCTTGTGCTCTTCTTTCAGGATTGTTTCTTGTTGAAATTCTGGCCTCGCACGCTTGTCGCTGTCTCGTTCTATCGTATAACGCCGTCCCTCTTGTTCTCTCTCGATTGCTGTAAATATGTTGCACTCGCTGTGTCGGGTTGCAGTCGTCCGCTATCTTCTCCGGTGAGCAGTCATTTCTCCGCTCTGTTTGCCTATGTAGCGCCGCTACAGTTCCGGCAACTGCCTTAGCAATGCTACGGTTGCGTGTAAGAGATTGCCTTAGTGTGATAAACCCACCCTTTTTCAATGTACCAGTTCAATAGAGTTTTTAATAATATTACTTTGACAAATCAATGTTCCTAGTCATATTAATCCGAAGAATGTCCCGACACAGAGGATAGTTTTTAATAACACAGGATCGCCATAAGTCCGACGAATGTCTGGCTCACCGGTGCACTCGTATAAGCCACTTTGTGCCCTTTTCTATTTGAAACAAATGATGTAATCACTGTGGCAACCAATATTCCATTGCTACATGTAAAAATGGTAGTAAGTACAAACGGAGCTGCCATGGAATTCACCGACCGAGGTTGGGCCCATCATAATACTATATTTTTTTTTTTCACTTCTGGGGGGTGAGCGGTGGTCTCCGGACTAATGACCGGCTGTGGTCGGTTTTGGACAGCTGTCTTGCCACATGTGAGCGTGCACCTTATCACCCCATTCACTCCCCCTACGAAGCCAAAGAATTTGAGATGCGGTCAAAATCTCAATCAAAATACAGTCAAAATCTTTTACGTATAAAGATTTCAGATATAAAGAGTCAAAATCTTTTAGGTAAATCTTTCAGTGAAAATGTTCAAGTCAAATCTTTAAGTCAAAACCCAGCACACATTCTACAATTATAAAAGGTTTTTATTTATTATTTAAAAAATCATATTTATATGCAAATTTTGCTAATTTTTACAAATTTCATTCAAAATTCGCTTGCGATTTAAACATTAATCCCCCAACCTTTCATCATAATATTATGCTGTGCGTTTTCCAACAAATGCATCTCCTTAGTCAGAATTGAAAACATTAAAACTACGAATATTGGCACCAACATATATAGTGTGTATTAGTTTTTGTCAGTAATACCCAAATACAGTTCCCAACTTCAGCTGTAACAAATACTTAAGTTGATGGTTAATTTTACAAATCTTTGAACACATTAACTACTAAATAATTATTATTATATCTTTACAGCGACCAAGTCCGCAAACAGAAGGTTCAGCAGATCTACAAGGAGGCATCTATACAACAGGGGGAACTCAACAAGATGGAGCGCAAAAATAATAGGAAGAAAAAATAATATCAACTTTAAACATTTATTGTTACATATATTTATATTAGTTTACAAAAATGTTTAGTAGCTAGGACGAGACATTTACTAAATTTTTACAATTATATATCTGTTTTTCTCACGAGTTACCTAAAACTATAACTGACAAAACTATACCTTCGACTGTTAGTCATTCCAACCAGTTGAAGAGATAATTTATTCAAGCTGTGTGTCGGTGCCAATGTCTCGGTTTCCTGGTCCGAGTGACCAGGAGAGCACTCTAGGCGTTTTGCGAAATTTACATAAAGATTCGTGTGAGTTGCGAGCAGGACCACCTGATGTACAGGCAAATTCAAACTTCTCGATCCCTACGCACACATGCTCAGAGCACACGTATTGCATTTATTGAACACATTGCACTGAAACCAAAAAAAGGGATAGGCATCCTTTAATTAAACCTGTGAGAAAGACGGAGAAAGATTCAGTTTACGCGTGACTGTCTCAGCAACGTGACGTTTAACGGTACAGTCAGACGAGTATCTAATAAATTAATTTTGTGTTGTATTTAGTGTTGCGTTGTGTTCGTCTGTGTTGGGATCAGTGCTGAATACCTGCACAGTATACAATTTTATTTTCTATTATTTCTTGTGGTGATCGTCGTTTAATATGCCATTAAAATCAAAATTGGGAAGTAAGACGCTGAACTCCCAGACGAGGGAATTAATATCAAATATTTACCATTTCATGAAAGATGAGGCAACATTCAGAATAACAATTGAATTGCAAACGGTCATAAAGGCTTTCCGCTGCTAGTAAAATATCTAGCACGTCAATAAAAAGAGCTTCTGACCGGCCGACATCATTTCCAACGCCGGGGAAAAAAAGCCTAACTGTCGCAAACCAAAGACAGGGTTGGATGACTTTGATCAAACGGCAATACGACGGATTGTTTTGAATTTCCATTTAACAGAAGATGAAATCTCTCCACCGGAAAGTTGTTCATGATACCGATTTCAACGGTAGCATGAGTAGTTTAGGAAGAATTTTAAAAGCAATTGCATTTAGATAGCAAAAGACAGAAAATAACCGAAAAGTTTTAATTGAAAGACATGATATTAAATTGCAGCGCATTAATTATTTAGAATCAATGAAATATTTCCGCGATCAAAATAGATGAATTGTATATACTTATGAGACGTATATCCACAGCAGCCACACTATTCCTAAGTCACGGACATGTAGTCCGACAAAAAGTCTCAAAATGCCTATTTCCAAGAGGCAGCGTTTGATAGTGGTTCACGCAGGAGGTAGTAATGGGTTTGTACCCAATGCAATGCTGGTATACAAATTCTCTCAAAAATGTGGTGATTATCACCACGATATGAACTACAGTAATTATGAGAAATGGCTTAAAGAAAAACTTATTCCAAATTTAAAACCTAATTCTGTTGCGGTGATTGATAATGCTCCATACCACAACGTACAATTAAACCCAGGATTAATGTCTAACTCTCGAAAAGCTGTTATGGAACAGTGGTTACGCGATAAGAACATTCCATTCGACGATGCCATGTTGAAGACATCGGCTATATGATATTATTAAAATTTATAAACCCCGATTTAAAAAGTTTAAAGTGAACGCTTTATTAGACGAAAATGGTCACACGGTACTCCGATTACCACCCTACTACCCTGACCTTAATCCCATAGAGAAAATATGGTCTCAGATAAAGGGATATGTAGCGAAAAAGAATGTTTCTTTTAAATTGGATGGTGCTATGAAACCGCGATCCTACGTTTTACTATGACTGGACAAAAATAAAATATATCAAATTATTTTATGTCACAAACTTAACTGAATTAAATTCCTAACTCTATCCAGTTATTGTATGCATTGAAGGGTTTATTAATTATGTAGTTGTATTGATGTTACTTTTAATATTTGCCTATATTTGAATTTACCTACATTTACGTTTCGAGCTGTTTTGAAATAGGGGTTATAAATGAATACAGTTAACTTGAAAAACTTACTCAAAAATCGTTTGCCACACATTTCACACTTGTAAGGGCGATCACCGCGATGTCTTTGAACGTGTAGCCTATGTTGGGAACTGGTCGTAAAACGGTGGCTGCAGATATTGCACACGAAAGGTTTATCCCCGGTGTGAATACGTATGTGTTCCGATAGATTGCCCTTTTGACTGAAAGTCTTAGAGCAATACCTGCATTGATATGGTTTTTGTCCTAAAAAAGGATAATTTTACAAGTTTCAAGTTACTTTAGATCTATTTAAATTAAATCGCTATAAACTGACCTGAGTGCCATCTCATATGTAAGGTTAGACTGGTTTTATGAGCAAATAAATTTTTACAAATTTCGCATTGAAATCTTTTGATTCCGGAATGCAGCGGTTGATGATTCACCAGATTGGCTTTTGTCTTGAAAGTGGCATTGCAAATCTAGAAAAATAAAATTATTTCAATTTAACCGACTGTTACTCGGCTTGTCTCAAATATCAAATTTGTAGTATAATAAATAAAAAGTTTTTGACGTTGAAGAATGATTCGATGACATCCAGCTGTTATTACAGAGGAAATAAGATTGTATTTTCTATTTATTATAGTAATGCAAATATATTACGTGAGTATACAATTTCAGAACTTAGGTACTAAGAACAAAAATACGTTTTACATTAAGTCAATAGCAGAAAATTAATGCATAGTTTTGTGGCAACATCACCTCACTAGGCCGGGGCCTGTTCTAAGGTAGACATTTAATTTTGTATGTGCTTGCTCAATACTGTATTTATAGAAATGGCATATATCCTTTCGTCAATGAATTTACTATTATAATATAGAAAAACTAAAACAATTATTAAATCATTTATGAATAAAGTAATAAAAATGTATAATAAAATTAAAATAACTAAATACTTAAAATTAGAAGTGGAAAATTAAAAAATGTCAAGGAATAGAGTCAAATAATAAAATATTTATTTATAATGAAATAGTCAAACAGAATAATATAAAGATATACATAAAATAATCCTGTAATATATATAGAATGGCAGAAATAAAACAAAATACCTCTTACTATAATGTAAAAATAAGATAAGATAAAATTAAATAAATAGTATAAAAAACTTATTTAAAATGTCTTATTTAAAATATAACACTTAAAATATCTTAAAAAGATATTTTAGAAACAAACTAATATGTTGTTTTTTTTATTGTTAAGTTACCAACCTTACAAACAAATGGCCTGACATCAGAATGCACTAACTGATGCCGCTGTAGAAGCTGTCGATGCTTGAATGATTTTCCACATTTCAAACATACGTATCGGTGCCCGTCATTGTGTTCGGCTATTTTATGGTAGACGACAGACGATGGATGGTTCAAAACCTGAAACATTTCAACAAACTCGTAAAAAGATCCAGTCTGCAATATTATGAGAGCGATTATACCTTTCCGCACAAATCACAGGCGTATCCACGATCGAAACGTCTTGAATGCGTTAGCATGTGTTGCTTTAGAGAGGATTGGTATGGGAATGTGGCCTTGCACTCGGTACAAGAGAAAGGTCTATGACCTAAATGCGCCGCCTATAAAATAAACAAATGCTATTAATCTGTAAAAAGTACGATTACAGTAGCCTCACTAATCCAGCACTATTAAAAACCGAGGAATGTCGGATTATGGAATATATGAAAATTATGGGTAAATAATACATTTATACATAATAATAAATAATAACGTATTCTACCTATGTCATAAATATGTAAACTGTATATTCTTATTATCGAAGCATTGTCAAAATTATATACATTTAAACTTTATATAACTAGCAAGTAATGTCAAATTTTGTTTGAATATCGATAAAGAAATAAATAAATATATTTAGTGCCGGATTACTGGACGGGCCGTTATATTGAAGTGTCGGATTAGTGAGACTCTACTGTACTGTGAAATAACTTACCTTTAAATGAACTTCGCAGGCTTGCTTTGAATTAAAAGATTTATTGCAATTGCCGAATGTACACTCAAATTGATGAACAGGTTTTGGCTCTGATGTATTTTCAGCCTTTGGTTCGGTTGATTCACTTTGGGCTGTAATATCAGATGGTAAGTATAAGTTGCTATAATATAATTAAATTTGATATTAACCCTCCAACCGCGGGCGATTTGTCTATTTTTTTCATACAAAATCACGGGCCAATTTTATTTGATATTTAAAAAAAGATGTAAGGATTGTAGGTACTAAAGGAATGAAACATGAAAACCGATAACTTGAAAAGTAGCAATATACATCGACAACTTTGGCCCATCCCGTGATTGGTCACCCCTGTCATCCAAAATAACTTAAAACCTATTATAACAAGTTTAACTACGATTTCAAAAATACCCATATACGCTATGATTGCTCAAAAGCATATTGGTCAGATCCTCCTCCAGACCGAGTAAACTAGGATGCCCTGCAGGTCTCGGATCGAATTTGCTGCCACCTGGTGGTGCTTAGGGTCACCCAGGGAGGCTACATACCAAATTTGGTTCAGATCAGACCACGGGAAGTTATCGGACAAATAAACGAACAAACGCACAGCATCTATCATACTATATGACCTGTCCTATGTAACACTACAAACGGGCCAAAAACTGAAAGTTGCAAGTAATTTTTTTTTGACCGTTAGCATATATCATGCGCGAAACGCAAATATCACATTCAAGGGAAGAAACAAAGGAAAACTTATTGATATTGTTTCTTAGTGTGATACATTTTGAAGCAAGGTTGCATACACAAGCCCACGTTACACTCCTCGCACCAGGTTCTTGTTTCTTTTCGCATTTTTTTCCATAATCACTCCTTTTGGAAGAGCATATGGCACTCACTTTCTACGAGGTTCCTTTTTTATTGGATTTGGAGGTATGTGGGATATGAAGTGCGTTTCTATCAATCTTGTTGTACTTGTATCTCCTTGTACGGGCCGAGGTAACGATTGTATGTATTTCTCGAAAATAACTTCAATTACTTCCATTCTAAGTGCGGCGGCGCCTGGTGTGTATTCTAGAATACAGGTCGGAACTTGTCCGTTCCCATCGGTCCTGCGACTTGAGAAAGTGGAATATGCGACTCCTCGATGTTGTAGAGCAACAGAAAAAGATTCGACGGGGAAATAGCGTCCCCCAGCGCAGTAATAGCTCAGAGATTATATGCAATGCGACAATAGTATACCCCGTGGAATTGTATGGAAAGAGCTAAATGCACTTCTCCTACGGTTGAAGGGATAAAGGCTAAAAATATTAATCACCGATAAGAGAATTAAAAAGATTGTTGTCGGACATATCAGCATCAGTGCGCTGTTCACTTCCAGTTTCATCCCCAACTTTGGTAGTCGTATCCGGTTCCATTGATTGTCTTTCTATGGCTGTTGTATCAGCAGATGTATCCATGGGCGCTTCTACTGTAGGCATCAAGGTAGAATTAGACTGCAATATTTATAAACTTGGTTAATAAATGCAGGGGGTTATATTCGTAGTTAAAATATTGTATCTTTACCATATCGGTAATATTTTGTCCTGTATGCTTGGTCGTCTCCTGGTGATTCAGCAATTCTAGTTTTGTATCGTATTTTACGCTGCACTGCCGACACTCGTAGATAACATTTGTGTGTAAAGCGAGATGAGCCATGTAGCGACCGACAGAATTGAATTGCCGATTGCAAATGTCACAAGTTTGCTTAGATAATGAAACTTTTCCTGTAAATGAAATATAATTAAAACTTTTTATTTGCATACATTTCTACCAAAGAGGCGAGCTTATTGCCACCTGGCAATATTCAACAGCTAACCTTTTGTGTAATATCAAAAAAGGGAAAGAACTGATTATCTACATCTGAGAGAGGTAGTATGGTTTGAGCCAAGTCTTAAAGGATTCTACAGAAGGTGAGTCCCTTATGTTAATCGGGAGACTATTCCAAAGCCTTGCAGCGTGCACTCTAAAAGATACAAAAAAAGTCTATCATCAATAGATTGCCAGAGCCTGAACGAAGCTGTAGGCCATGGGAAGATAATGGCTCGAAGAGGTCTAATAGATGACGGACGGTGAAGATGATTAGAGATGGTAGGTGAACATTTCTCCTTCAGCGTATGGGCAAAACTTCAATTGAACACTAAATTCAGACACATAGTCATACTTGCGTAGACCGAAGATGAATTGTATGCAAACATTTTAGTTTAGCCAGTAATTCTTCAGTCGGATCGAGGCGAACCGCATCCGCACAGTCCATTATTGGCAAAGGGAGTATTTGCACAATTATCACTTGGACAGTTGCACTAATCTCTACTAGCATCAAAACGCGCATTTCAAGGTTGCCCGGAATAATTCTAAAGAGCATCTGAGCAAGAACTCAAATAATCGAAAACAAGATTCTGAAATTCTAATACTTTGCTCATGCAATACATCATCACCTTGAAAGATAAAATTTTATGTATAAAACTATTCAAATCAAAATTGCCAGAAAAAGAGTTCTGAGATGAAGAACATCTTGGCTCAAAAATCTATGAGAACGGTTCCTAAAATCCACACATTGTTGTTCTAGGCTGCAGCCAACATTCGAAAGTTATAATAGCCCTCATTCGGTAGTTGACATGGCAACAGAAGAAGTTGTAATAATAGTGTGCGGGGGACAATGACCTAAAGTCATGTTTATCACTCTAGAGAATGACTCATAACAGATCAGATCATTGAGCAAAGAGCGATATTATGGAGTTGACGCCCTCATATATAGTCAACTATTTTAAATTACCGATCGCGTGTGCGACCATGCGAGCTGGCAATATAACTATGGTCTGTGAAACAATATGAATAACAAGTTCGTTGTATTTTACGCGCCCATAAAATTATTGAATTTTGAATGTTACAGGCCAGCCCCGCACCATCATGTCCACTGCAACCTCCCTTATTACCTAACCCTCCCCTCTTCATTCCCCCGCCGTCACTCCCGCCACTACACAACACCTACAGCATTTACAGGATCAGTTAATGAGTCAGTGATGAGTGTAACTAATAGTCTGATACTTAAATGAAAGATTTTATATCTACCTCTCGGACGCCCTCTTCCCTTTCCTTTATTCATGATGACCAGGCGACCTATGGATTTTCCATCAGTAGTTTCCATTAGACCGATAACTTCAGTTCTAATCGGAGGCAAAACCGCAACAGGGACGTTCTTGGCTTTCGTCTCATCTGCATCATCGAGTTGAACCGAATCTGTTTCGCTCTCGTCATCAATCACACCTTCTTCGCGGAATATTCGATCCAATTCTTTTCCCTGCACGGCCTCTTTAAATCTTGATGGAGCTTTCCTGCGACGTTTTCCATTTAAGTCCGGTGTTGACTCTGGTTCTTCGGGTTTTTCTTGCGGTGGTATCTATTATAATAAAAAATATTATCTGCAGTAGATTATTAATTTATAAACTTGGCAGTGGGAAACCCTAAGGGTTTGTCAAACTTCGGCCCATATGATTATTTTCTTGTGTATTAGGATGTTCAGATGTGACTTTTTGAATTCTAAAAATTGTTGTTTTGACTTCATCTAGCGGCCGAGTCGAATACTAATTCGTGACCAACGTACTGAGGCTAGGTGGTTTCTGTATTGGCCAATAGAGGATACTGACGGTCGTCATTAAATTAAATAAGTAATATTAATAAAAAATAATTTGGTCGTACAGACCCCAAAATCAACTGGGCTCTGCGAATCGGCTATAACTATCAATTGGCGAAAGAAATTTTTAAAACGGACGTAGTTTATCGAGTTATCTTGCGTAGTAACATCCAGACATACAGACACATTTTGGACGTTTAAATTTCATGTTCTAGAGTCCATCTAAAACACAAGAAAACTTGTGTCTGTCTGTCTGGATGTGGAACACCGAGAAAAGTCTTTTTGGACAATTTAATGTCGTTCCATTGTTTGCGTTATTGAAAGATTTCGGCCCCCCGCAGGGCGGGCAGAAGTAACAAAATAAAAACGATTAAATGATAGACGTAACAATAAAATTAAAACATTGTAGTCAAGAATAAAAATCATTTATTAGTAGATTAACTCATTGAATGCACAAAAGGGTAGTTTTTTCATAACACGTAAATCTTATTTGTATGCGATTTTTACAAACGCCTAAAACTCCTAGAATGCCGAAAATTTTTATTGTTTTTCTCTACTTTTGAGATTTTGGATTTACTTTTACTTCTCTCCATTTTATCGGCAGTTTTTTTTAACTTTACATTAACATCCCTCTTTTTTTCTAATTTCCTCGCTCGTGCTCAGATTTCGCAGCAATGTTGGTTTTGTTTTCAATATCTCTAGTCCTTTTAAAGCGTTCTCAGAAATCTTTGCAATACCAGACTGATTTACCTCAGTACTTGTTTCTAAACTATTCGAATCACTAGGACACATTAAAAACAGTTCTTTTTTCCTTACTTTTTTTATCAACAGCTCAATAATTTGGCCCCTTTCTATTAGAGCAAGATTTATTTTTTCACACTCTTCCTTTGTATCTATCAATTTTTGTTAAATCATTGACCAACGATGTTTTCACAACAATTTTTATCAAAAAATATTGTCATAGGTTGAATAAGTGTAAATGGATTGTGCCTTTAGGAATGCTCATCATGATTAGGGTTAAATTTGCAATCCAAATTCGTTTATCGAATCTCTAGTGATACTAACAGGTAAACTAAGTAGTACATTTTTGCGATTATAATTATTTCTATTAGAGAATTCCAAATAAAATAAACCAACATTTTTATATTCTATTTTAAAAAGTATCCTTAAAATGAAATGTCTGTTTTTTTTATGACTCGTTTAATTCCTAAGTTATAAGTTCAATTAAATTTATACAGGTGGCACCACAATGAGTATTAAATTATTTAATCATGTAATATGCAAAAAAAAAATATTAAACTATTGCTAAAATAATAAAAAGAAAAAAATGGAAATAAAAAAATCATACCAAAGCCGTATTTCTAATGCTAAATCCTCCTCAAATTCAATTTAATTAAAATAACTCTAAATAAGGAATTATTGTTAATAAATTGTATGACCCAGGTTGTCATTTTTTTAATTCTTCATATTTATTTTATATATATTGAAGCAGAGGCCGTTTGCTATGTATTTGACTTAATTTACATGACATTATACGAATGTTTATAGTCTCTGCATTATTTCAGATTTGGTTTTATTTCGAAATGAAATAAAACTGAAATAACTCAAAAACCATGAACTTTTCTATTTATTTCTATTATGGTCACGGATAAAAGAATTACTCTAGAAAATTACCTCTTCTGGTGGTAAAACTTGAAGTTTTTTCGGTGGTCTACCTCGCTTCCTACGAGGTTTCTGCAATCCCTCTACCTGCAGTGACATTCCATGGTCTTCACTGTAGAATATACCATCCTCCAAATCTATATTTAAAAAAAAACAGCCATATTGGTAAAAACAATATGTTGCAGGAGTAGGTGTAAGGCGCCTAAGCCGCCCGTTGAAAAACATCATGCCGCACCAAAAAATCCTCTTATTTCAAACTCCTAATTTGTTTTCAGAACATAAGATACCCCATGCATAGGGTTACCATACATCCCGGTTTAACCGGGATTGTCCCGGTTTCAGGCATTGGTCCCGACGTCCCGGTCGGTTTGGTATTTTGTCCCGGTTAACTGTTGTATAAACTTTAAAAC
>JAOPUG010000036.1:28155091-28170550 GCA_027564375.1 Micropterix facetella | reverse complement strand
GATACAATAATAGACCCGCACTATTTTTTATTATTGTCTCATTGATTTATATACCTATTTATAACAATACAAAACACCTACAAATTTAAATATTATATATCCATTTAAAGCGAAAGGGGCTAGATAGTTTCTTCTAAACCTATGACACAACACAATTTTATATTTGGTTAAAATTGTTTAGATATTAGTTAGACACGTATCAAATGCTTGAGATGAGTACCCACTTTCCTGTGTAATGTATATCTTCATATAAAATAGGAAAAAAAATGCTGTTTATGCTGTTCGATTGAGTTTTTTTACTGCCCTTTGATTGAGAGTGGTTAGAGTGTTTAGTTATTGATGCTGCATGACATAATTTACTTTTAATTTCTGAAAAATATCAAGTGGTAATAGTTTGCTTATTCTTTGAGGATATCCCTTGTTTCACATTAAGATGAGTTTAAGACTACTTCTTTAAAGTGACGCAATAACAATACGCAAATTCACCAATTCAAATGTTTCTTTGTCTATTTGTGCAAATATCAAATATACTTTTTGATCTTATAATATTAGGTTTCCAATACGTAAATGTATTCACATATTTATTCAAGAACCTGGTTACGCCGAATTGTTGACGGTAACAGTACTGCATTCATTATGATAATGTGACAACAGCGTAGAGGTTTCACGAATAAATGTCTTGAGGAAGTGTGTCACGAAGACACGTCACAGCAGAGACAAAATGGATAATGACGGTCCGGAACCCGTTAACTGGGTACAATCATCCAGTCATGGCGTGACATCCAGCAGGTTGATAACACGATAATAACCCTGCAGTCTGCACGCCTCATAACCGGGTGTCATAAAAGCAATTTAACGCTCAAGAGATCCTCGTTGTTACTTGTACTACGGCGAGAGTGGATAATGAGCGCAGAATTTTAATAGCTCCATAAAAAACAAATTGCTTTCGCGGAAAAAGTTTATTGTCGTATTGGTAATTATTTATGATTTTGAATGTTAACTTAGACTTTAACGTTGTGCCTGGCTCGCCTATTGAACTTCTCTTTGGCCGCGAGGCAGCGCGTGGTGTTTCTAGACAATTCTCCGGGGCACATCGTCTGCATATTGCGGAAGATACAGTTCATGAACGTGGTTGAATCCGGCTTACAGGTTGTTTTGTTTTCGGCTGATTGTTTGTTGGGTGTCTTCTTTTGGCCGTGCTTTTTCTTGTGATTTTTCACCTTTTTGTGTTTCAAATCCTGAAAATTAAATACATGTGAGTGTTTTTGTTATCACTTGTGTTTTTTGGGTAAATATTGTATTACTTACTCTGAAGCACGTGTTGAATATTGGATCGCTTATTTTCTTCTGCCAGTCGTGCTTGGCGAGGTCGTCTCTTATCATTGCTTTCATTTCGTTTGCTAAAATTTTGCCATTTTCGTCGACCTGCGAAGATAAGATTAGATTATGTAGGTTAGATCGTATCGCTACAGCCCAGAGTCATCCTGACCGGGGTCTACAAGTATACCAAGTAGTACATTGTGGGTGTGGAATAAGATTAACTTTAGCATGTCAGGTGCAAGTAGCATGTATATGGGTAATGAATGACAATCAACGACCGCTATAAGCGACTTAAAGCCAATTCTGGACATATGGATGATGTCATTGTAGAGTTGTGTGTGGTTACTTTTCTCTTTTAAATACTGTAAACGCTTTCAGATCGTAAATCATCGTTGACAGCGTGGTTATGTCTATATTAATTCGGTTTTCGTTTCTCTTATAAACAGGAATACTATTTTGGCATATACTATTATTCTTCCAAACGTTCACGTTGCACATTTCTTTTCTCATTCCTCCAAAAAACAATTGCTACAAAAAATCAGTGTCCAACATAATGTCAAAAAAACAGCCCATCCCCAGATAAATAAAAAGGTTTGGTGAGATTCGGCCTGGATAAGGTAGGATATATTTAGAATCATGTGCAGTCATGTGCACGAATATATTGAAAAAAAAATAAAACACATCCATTTCAAAAATGTCATGTCGCTTTTGAGCTATTTCAAAATTTAAAATAAGTAATCCAATATCCTAAAAGACCACGAGTATAAAATGTTCCACGAGTACTATTTTTTAAATTAAAAAAAAGTTATTAAAACTCCCACGAGCATAAATTAAATAAATGGCATGATCTCGCACATGCCGTCACCCGGAATGGTTTCAATGTTCACTTCTACGCTTCTGCGAAATCTATGTTTGGATCTTGGTCTCCAACTCCTTCCTAGAAAAATTATCTAAAACCGCGATTTCCGCATCTCAAATGCTATGTCTTCGAAGGGGGAGTGAATGGGTAGTAAGGTGAATGCTCATATGTGGCAAGACAGTTGTTCTAAACCTACCACAGCCGGTTGTTAGTTAGGAGTCCACCGCTCACCCCCCAGAAGTGTAACAATAGTATTATGATGGGTCCGACTCCGGTCGGTGAATTCCATGTGTTTTGAAGTAGTTTTATTGAAATACAATATATATCTGTTTTTAAAATACTTTATTTTAAAATTTTCAATAAAGGCCCGTCATACAAAATGCTAATACAAATTGCTCTCACAATTTAAATCGCAGGTTTATGAAACATAGCATAGCGTTAAATCGGCATCGTACAGGGTGCTGATAGAGTAGATTTGGAAGAGCTCTCCCTTAACCGACTTCTTAATGGAGATAACTGAATTATTACGTGATAACTAACAATGTATGATTACAGTAGCTACACGTTGAATTACCTCTTATTCTTCTTCATTGTTGTTTTTTGCAGGCATATATTTATTTCGCATTCTGCCAATTCAAGCCTCTTCTCAATGCATTTTCTTTTTATGTAAATGTATTACCCGGTTTTGTTGTATAATAGTTTCATTAATGGGACGAGATCCGCCCGCCTTATGTCTATTGGTGGGCGGCGTCGATGAGAAGAAAATGGGACGACCGAGTCAAGATGTTTGCCCGAAATGATATCGAAAGGAAGCTATGTGTTACGTGTATTAGCATAACGATGAAAGGTTTGTGTTTAGCGAAGGGCCGGGGGTCGAAGACCAGGGCGAGCATCCGGGGCAGGAGAATGGGGGGGGGGGTCCCGGAGGCTCCATAGCAGGCAGGGCTGAGGGCACTCTGCTTATTTGGGGCAACGAGAGGCGTTCGTGTCGGCTCGACAGGGTCAACTTTGTAATTAAATTTTGGGCCGCAACTAGCGGCGGAACGGCAAACTCACCGCGCAGTGGACGGCCAGCGTCGTCACTCATGCCGCGCCGTCCGCGCCAGTCGGAGAGCCCTCTGCGGAAACTAATTATGTAGCGCTAACCTAACCTAGCGCTATTGATAATCTCAATGACTTTAGATGTAATTATTTTTTTTGAATTAGAAAGCAGACAAAAGGTGCGTTAGTGCTATTTTGTCGACACATGATATTATTTCTATAATATGTATTGTATTTACATGTGGCGTAGGATAGCATAAGGCAGGGGTTCCCAAAATGTGTGCAGCGGCAGTCTGAGATGCCACGTAGAGAGATCAGAGGTGTCGCGAGGCACCCATGATCTCCCATAAACTGTTCAGAACGTCTGAATATTCGTCCTGGTAGCCGTGACGAGGGCGATCAAGCGGTTGTCAAATACGCAGAATTTGTGTTTAAGCAGAGGAAGTGGGTGGTCGATCACATCTAAAGCGCGTAATAAAAAGCAGTGTAGAGCAGCTACCTGGCGGCCATCCTAAAAACCAGACACTGGCAACATCATAGAAACAAAACACTGGAAACCGGACCCTGGGATCCATGACTGTACTACGTACGTAACCCATTGCGTATTGCTCATTAGAGAGAAGAACAATGACAAAGTTTAACATATTATAATACTCCGGCCAAGCTCGAAGATCTTAGTGAAAAGGGGCGCTATTGAAATGGCCCTATAATTAGATTCGCATATATAAATGGGTTAGACTTTTATACTGTTACGACAATTGGGATCTACATGACGTATTTCGATTTGTAAGACACATGGCTTTGTAAGACGCCATTGTCGAGTTTTAAAACGTCTCGTCGAGATATCTTGCCGAGGTCCTCGAGAGACGAGAAATACCTCAGCGTATACCTAATGTTTGTTTGGACAAACGTAAATGCGCATAGTAAAGCGGTTGAAACTTTACACTATCTTTACTATCATTACTTTACTACTTTACTATAGCTTTACCTTAGAGTCTATGACGTTAATTTCTGATTTAATTCTCAGTGCGCAGACGCGCAAAATGAAAACGAGTTAGGTGACGTTTTTGTGCGGACAAATCTTCTGTTCTCAGGAGTGATGGGACACGAGGGCATGAAATGCATACGATTTTAAGACGGAAACTAAACCCTAGAATTTTTACGGAGAGCTCTTGGTCTATGCCAACCGCGGCGCGTTCAGAGCGGCAGCTACGGCCTGCGCGCGGCGCTAACGAATCATTTGCATATTTGATTGTGATTGGCCTAAAGTGTTTGTGTTGACGATTCAGTAACGCGGATTCCAAATTTGATAGTTTTGTATTGCTAGCAGCGCGTTTGTCCAAATGACAGAGGTATGGGAGCTGGTTAACTAGGTGCCGCACCCGCCCATTCATCCACTAGTACGTTAATAATTGGGTAATTAGTTCATCACGCGTCTGCGCATATATCACTGTTCATATACCTATCACTGCAAATATATGAACCCTGTTAGACCGAAAAGTTAAGAGTTTTCTACAGATACGGCCCGGCTGCTGAAAACAGCCATTTGCCTATATCTCTTTGCTCAGCCGCGTCTTACATTTTTGGGTATTTTATTATTCATAATTAAAAAATAAGAACTGACGGAGGAATGCTTTATTATTACATGAGATATGGAAAAATTTAACGGGTAGAAATAATTTTATGAAATGTCCATTTTCAGTCATATTTGTGTGCTGCTACAGACGAACACAACGAAGTTATGAACTTGTGGAATGAAAATATTCCGCAGAAAAATTTTAATTTATGTAATACATAAAACAAACATTCTATTAGAATGGCCAATTACGACTATTTTAGTATTTCCTAAGATCTTTCTCAAATTATTTTAGTGATAAAAATACGCCGGTGCTAGAATATATCCAAAATAGTTTGTAACTAACATAGTGCCAAGGTAACATTGATATAAATTAACATAATTAAGAACTAAGGGAGTTTCTTTTCAGTTACGAAGATTTGATATCCGCAAGGCGCGCTTCTAATGTTCAGTATACAGTTCTCAAATAGGCAGGGTTTACCGCGTAGCGTGTAGGTCAGAAACAAGTAGGCTTAGAAATGTTTGATATTTTGGCCCCCAGCTTGTTTTCTTGAATTTCAAAATCATTCTTTATACAGAAATCGCTCTATTTTACCACGTTTTTATTAACTCGCTTTCGTGTTTGTCTGTTTGTCCGTATATTGCTCCGTCTATCTGTTTGTCTGTATCCGATCATGCTTAAAATTTTCACACACCTTTGGTTCTGAAGACAATACAATACACCACAAAATGGCGGATTAACTTTCTCTTTACAATCTCCTCGACTCGGGTATCAGATGAAAGGGTATGACAAGTAGAATTCGATAATCCATGTGACGTTATTCTAAATCGAATATGGTGGCCACCACAAAAAGGCGGATTACTTTTTTTCTTACAAACCCCTCGACACGGGTGTCAAATGAAAGGGTACCTATAACACGTGGAATACTACAAGCCATGTGACTTTATGCTAAATCCAATATGGCGGCTTTATTAAAAAACATAGTATATTAAAAAAAAATAGGTTGGCTTGTTTTAAAATTAACGGAGGAAAACTATTTAATTTGTATCTGACGAAAAGTGAAGGACTCATTGCTCCGATTTCAAAGAACTTGAAGTAAACATTCAAGTTGTTCAGGATTGCTTGTAATTAGCGCCATCTGTGATTTGCCCAGTGTAACTTCGCTGCTCTGATACATTGATGCAAGGGTGAAATAAATTCAATTTCGTGCTACTAGGTAGTTTTATCAGAAATAAGTAATTACTAAGAATTTAACAGCATGGTGCCACAATATCACCCCTTCATCTACCTATTTTGATGAACAAAAAAACACCAAATAGTGACAACCAAAAACAAAAAAACCGACGATCTATATAAGATTGTAGAGTTAAGCTACTTTAGGTGGTTATACCCGTATCTATAAAATATTTGGTTACTAATTATTGCAATTAGGTATGACTCTAAGCGAAACAATAATATGTTAGTATATGAGACAAATGGTAATAGCGATAAAAAATGCAAGAAATAAAGCAAATATAAATTACACCTTTTTTCAAAATGGCAAATTTTCAAATTTAAAAAATCATAAATCAAATATGACTGTGATGTATTTCATAACTCCCTTATTATACATTTTTTCATTATTTTATTAATAAACCAGTTGATAGGAGTTCCTACAGTTAGTAGAGTCAAAATTAGCAAAAAATACTACTAAAATATGTATATATGTACCTATGTTTAAAGGTATATTAATATGAAGATTGAGTAGTCAAGTGCAGATTTCCAAATTTTGTGCAATAATAAACAAAATAAGTGCAATAATAATAAACAAAATAAGTGCAATAATAAACAAAATTTTCCGATATTTTCAATCAAAATTATTTGATAATTCCACAACATATTATATGGACCATAGTATTTATAATCAATAAGAATCAATTTCACAAATTATAAGATGGTCACAAATAAAAATAATGTAAAAATACAAATAGTAGTCAATCGCCAACAGGCCAGAATAAAAATTCACACTGATATAATACTCAAAAATAGAAAGAATAGTCAAGAATCAGAAGAATAGTCAAGAAAGTCAAGAAAACTGAGAAAATTCGATATTGTCAAAATCTTTAATATCATAAATTAGGTTTTTAATTAAAATACACTATATATTTTCTTAAAGTGGTCCTCCGCGAGGCCCCTGATGTATAATGGCAACTTATTGTAAAATAGGTTAGATTGACAAAGAAAGCTATTTAGAACGTTACTCAGTCCCACTTTAAAATGATCTCGCACATGCCGTCACCCGGTCTTTTTTCATTAGTGTATTATGCGAATGAATAACTGAGTTAGTTTAAGCAGTTGCGATATTTTTCCATGTATACATGATATTTTGGTATAGATACATAATCATAATACCAGATTCGACTTTGACATTTTTTGAACCAATTGCTAACGGCTCGTTTTAGTAAGCGGAATATCTTTACAAATATATCTTTTGCCGACATTCCTTAGAATTAAAGGTCATAACTAACACGGAATGGAAATAGGCAAAGTAAACAGATTTGGCAGCTTCAAAGTCGCATAAAAATTAGATTTTTTGATGGCGAATGTGCACTACTTTTTTTTTGCTCAGCTATTCTTGGGGAGTTGACCATCGCAGATTGCTATCAATATGGATGCCTAGAAATTTAGTATGATCAACATTTTCTAACCCGATAAACATTATTTTGGGTCGGCTGAAGAGAGAAACTTATGGAGTTTGGTTTATATTAGATATTAGTGCTAGAGTGGAAAACAAAAGTATCTTAGAACCCTGGGAATCATACATTCAACTTCGTTGTAAGTTATTTCTTAATATTTTTAGTAATTTACTAGTCTAATAATTTAAAATTTTAAAATGATGGGTAGAAAATGAAGAATTTGAAAATTTAACCTGAAAATAGCGATTATTATACCTAGCCGATGATTAGAACAGCGACGCATTGTTTGTTGTTTCATCATGGTGAAATGTGAGAAAGTGTGGATTTACATTTGGAAAAGTAAATAGGTGTATGTACCTATGTACAACAAAAAGAGTGCCATATCTATATTGTTGTAATATTATATTCAATATCTAGAACAAGACGCATTATATGTCGCTTCATTAAGGCGACGATGCATGTAAAAATATTTCATACAAATCTCACACAATCTCATAAATTAATAGGAACGTGCTGTAGAAAATATTATTTTTAAAATATACTAATAATTTATTTGTGAAAAACAAATCAATGGTACTGCATGTTTAATGTATATAGTTTATGTAAAAAATATCAAACATACGCAATAGTAACATTTAATAGTGAATATGGATGAAAGTTGTAATTTTTGTGTATTTTTTTTATCAAAGAAAAACTTAATTTTTTAAAGTTCCGCGATAGTTATGTACTTTATGACTATTGTTAAAATGCTTTACTATTTTTTTAAGCTTCTTGTTCCTGCTGTTTAATGTGGAAATATGGCTTTAAAAAATATTCCGAAATGAGAATTTCTTGTATAGCTCCCAGATTTTTTATTCTCAAAATTTCAGTCATTTTTGAGAAATCTGAAATAGATGTGTATACCTAAAAAAGGTACCCTTGTTTATGATTTTTTTTAGATGGTATGAAATAGAATGGAATGGTATGAAAAGGTACCATTTTTTTCAGTTGGCTAACACCATCAGTTAGTTCACTACGAGACGGTTCAAAAATTGCCAAAAAATGTAATCGTCGAAATTTACATACATCTTCGCCTTAAGACTAAATTTAGGAAAGTATATGATACCATGTATCAACCAGATTTTTTTTACCGCTATTGCCATTTTTTTTTAATGCTGACATATTGTTGTCTTGTTTTGAATCTTTCCTTACTCGTTTCATATCTATAAAATTATATTTATAACTATCTAAATCGATACGTTTGATATATTGCCTAAAAAAACAATTTCCAAATAAAGAAAGCCACCTTAAAACGTCAATGATAGCCGAAAAATCTACATACATTAGAATTATTTCCTCCCGAAAGTTGCTTTCTTCGCGCATGCGTCCTCGTTTATAAAATTAACTTTCACCATGTCTTTCAACTCACCACGTTTAGCTTCCGCAACACGCACTGCATAACGCACTGTAAATCAAAACAAAAACTTTATTAAAAAGAAAACAATAACAAACTTGGCAGGCGGAGAAATCAAAGGGTTTGTCAAACTTTGGTCTATTTTCTTGTATGTATGACTTATGACTACTCGTTTTGTCTAAATAGATGGATTGACCCCAGGCGACATGTATCTCATTTTACGCGTCTCATCGTGGCCAACAACTTTTCTTTTGCTACTTCCACCGTTTATTGCCTTTTTGACGCCATCGAGCGGATACTAATTCGTGACATACCAACGCACCTAGGCCAGGTGGTTCCTTCATGGGCCGATAGAGGGTACTGACGGTCGTCATTTAATTATTTAAATAAAATATTGATAAAATAATTAGGTAGTTCAAACCCCAAAACCAACTGGATTTTGAGCATTGGCCATAACTATCAACTGGCAAAAGACTTTTATAAATCGGACGTAGTTTACTCGAGTTATCGTGCATTATAATATCCACATATCCAGATAGACGGACATACATTTCTGTTGGGTTTAGATGGACTCTAGGACATGTGAAACGTCGGAAATTGTCTTTTTGAGCGTTTTAATTCCATATCCTAGAGTCCATATAAATATGCCTGTCTGTATGCATGTAGAACGTGGAGAAGTCTTTTTGTAAGATTTAATGTCGTTACATTGTTCGCACGATTGTGAGACGTCGACCCCCCGCAGGGTGAACCGAAGTATTTAAAAAATATATATTAGGAGAATAATTAGATATTATAATTTGAAATACGAGTGCAGATATGAACGAGAGTCGGGTGAATTGAAAGAAAACCGGGAATCGAGGAATAATATACATCCCGACTGGACCTTTTCATAATATACTAATACAAATTTCCACAACTCATGTACGGGTTTTCTAGTTAATTTAATGCTGAAATTATGTCTGTGGCTACAACGTGAAGAAAAATGGAGTCTAGACTAGAAATTGGACCAGTGAAATATGAACAGACATCAGGTAATTAAGTCGGCCAGTTTTATTTATTTGCTACCTATGGTTTACTCGTATATACTAAATGTAGCTTAATATATTTAGATTGCACCTAATTTATCTAGATCTATAGTAAATATTTCTCTCCCTATCTCTCGATATAGAGAGACAGAAAGAGAGAAAGAGAGAGAGAGAGAGAGTTCGTCGTCGACATTTCCTATAATCACAAATGCTCGAGATTATTGTTCCCTATACAGTCTACCCTGGACAACGGCGGTTACAACAAACTTCACATGGTAAATTCGTTTAATATTATTTATAACCCTCATCTCGTGTTAGTGACATGCCAGTGGACAGCTGAACTTTGAGCGAAAGAGGGTTTTCCAACACCACATTTTCAATTATAGCTCGAACAGCTTGCAGCTGTAAAGAAATATGAGTGTATTACAAAAGTCCTGTCTAAACGTATCTCTTTATCTGAATCGTGAAATTTGAAAAGGGCTCATTTTTGACAATCCGTATTTTTCAGGAACGTGAAATAAGGGGACGAAAATGGGAAATGGCTCATTGGCTTAACGGTATAGTTAGATATTTAAATGTTAATCCAAATCTAGAAAATCCCATTACATTTTCTGGAGATGAGCCCATTTTGAAATTCGCAGGAATCTTTAATGTAACTCTAGTGAATAAATCAAATTCACTTCTTGAAATATATAATTTCAGCCGTTTCAAACGGAATTTGCCACGTTATAGGTGATTTTTTGGTGTATGGAGTTTAGCAGAGTTTCACGCGGTAAAATCCGATTTTGTTTTATTTATATTATTATATTGATTGATTAATGAGTTGGACTTCCTCATTGTGGGTGAAAGTAAATTCGCTGTCATGGCAGCATCATATTTGGAAAAAGGTTTATGTCGCGTCGAGATGGATCCTTTTCCAACAACGTCGCTCAACTGTCCCTCGTTTTAACATATGTAGAATTGTACAAAATATTGATCCTACTCGCTTAATACACATAACTATAGATTCGATATTTCAAGATTCTATTTCTGCAAAAAAGTAGAAATTATTTGATAACAAGGTTTAATTTCTGAAAATGAGCGAATAAAACAATAATAATAATAATACGTTTTTTTGCAGCTAATAATTAAAGAAAAAACATAACATTACAGATAAAATAATGAAACAAAACCATGTAGGCACCTTATAATAGTAAAAGAAAACTCATTAATAAATATTAAAAACAAAGGCTACATGATATCCCTACAAACACCGCAAATAGGTAATGTCCTCAGGAAAAAAGCCTGATATTTAGGAGACACCTTATCTATAATATGGAGAGAAAAAGTAAACAATTAATAATATAAGACTAATTATATAATGCACAAATAAATATATACCAGAAGAAAGAATGGAGGAATACATTAATTAGTCGCTATTTAGAAGAACTATCTTAAACGATTTTTTAAAAGCTGATAAAGATTGTGTACTATAAATCCACTCCCAGTTGATTCCATACATTAGTTGAACAGTAAAAGAAACGTTCCTGGAAGCTAGACTTTGTATATTTAGGTAGGTACGTCATTTGAAAGTTTTTGGCTCGGTTCATGGCCATGTTTTGTTTCTGTAATTATTGTGCGCTAGGCTCTTCTCCTTATAGTAGACAACCATTATAGCTATTTTATTTGACACTAAGTGTTGTTTTAGTTCTTGCCATTATTTTTTGTTTTTGTAGACCCCTGCCTGCTATATATTAAATTTTAAAACTTGTTAACTTTAAATGTATTTTTGAAAGCTGACACAGTGCTTTTCACTTTGCTAGTATACAATAATTTATGATGTACAGTTTTGATTCATATCTTTATTGAAATATACTTAAATTTTGCACGACACATGTTCATTTCTAAGCTACCACGACCTTGAAGTAGGGAGCATTTGAGGAAGTCACATATAACTGCACAAGTAGCACCATCTCGCGTGCTCGTTCGTATGATACAGCTATCCTACTCGTTTACACAGACACCCCTCGAAGCGCGCCGCGTGTTCACATATCTCTGCTGCACCTTCCCTCGTTAGTCATGTGCGTTGGCCTCTTCAATCAACTATGGATGCAATTTGAGTGGATTGTTGATTTTTTCCCACTACTGTTTCGCATTTAATGTACTAATTCACCTATATATTATTCATATTTGTTGGCAAGTTCGGTTATACAAGTAGGCAAACATAGAATTAAATCGACAACTACTTAATTTACATGAGACTGCACTCATGCCGTTTATATAATTTTATTTTTCTCATGCTGGGGCCATACTAAATGCAGGTGCCATTGATTATCGCGTTAATGGAAATTAAACATAGGTGACTGACTTGATTTTTTTAGTCGATGCTCTTAAAACGGAATAAATGCTGGAAATAGCAAAAGAAAATTTGTTGGCCACGATGAGCCGCGTAAAATGTGAGGTGCATGTCACCTGGGGTCATCGATCGGGTCACTATCAACCACATAAACTTTTTGGAGAGCTTGTTCTCTCTGAGCAATAAAAGCGGAAGAACATTTGGGACGTAATAAGATTCATCTCTCACGTAACATGTGAACCCCTTCCAGACAGTAACTCCTGTTCATTGACGGGGTAATTACAGGAGTGGCACAATGGTTTCTTATGGTTTATGTACTCAATTTAGGTAGTTGTTTTAGACTACCCTAAATATCCTAATATAGTATACATAAATAAAAGAATATAACCATATGGGCCGACGTTTGACAAACCTTTCGGTTTACTAACAGCCAAGTTTTTATCAAATTACATTCTAGCCTTCTAAAGTGTTTGCATCAGAATTCATTGCAGATGTAGTGTGCTGTCCTTTCTGTGTGTAACAATGGTCGCTAGGCCCTTCATACGATCTTCAACCGTTGTTGTGCGTAGATAATATTGGATGGGTTTTATTGAGGAGAAACTCCTCTCAACACAGCAGGTGCTGACCGGAATACTGGCAAGCATTTTTAAGAGTATTTTAATGTTAAGTTTCTACCAATAATGAAATTTTCCTTGGAACCATCATATTTTATTTTGCACACCAATATTTTTAGCCATGTCTAACTTGCACGTGTATGCGAGCAAGCGCCGGTCGCGAGGAGCGAAGCTATAGATGTTTTTTTTTATCATGGTCTAGCCCAGCGTTTCTCAAATTATTTTTCCCTGCTGGCTCGGGTATTTTTCTGTTTCCTCTTCGTGACCTATGACCTATGTCGTAGGTAATACACAGAAATAAACACACTCTTTTACTGGCCGCTTAGGTCAAACTAAGCGAGCAGATGACGGACAGGATTGGTGCGGGCGGGGCGCTTAGCAAGTAAAATAAAAACCGAGAGATGATTCATCACTCGTCTTACCGGATACCTGCCTCAGGGTGCTCATCCCTGCGGCGCCATACCAGAAAGCCGGATCAATGGTCTTGGCTCACATCAAGCACCGCTAAAGGGCAATTATACAGCGGTAGACGTCACGTGCCCCGCCGCTGTATGATTGGTTCAAACAACAAGGAGACAATGTTGCGACCCGGTATTTTTTTCGTGGCCCGGTACCGGATCGCAACCCACCATTTGGGAAACACTAATATAGCCGGCTTGATCGGTATATCTATAGCAACACAGGAGTTGCTGTTACACTGTGAAGTATAATGAACTAAGTACCTTTAGTTTGTCCTTTGAATTATTTGACTTTTGGTCAACATCGTGCGCGTTGACGTGCAACTCTTCGAAACACAGCTTTTTCACTGGTTTCAGAGATTTTGCAAACTCGCTGAGAGGATCGTATGTGTCGTTTCCGCAACAATACTTTGAGTCCCATTTCTCTTTCGTGTCGTCTCTTTAAAATGAAAAACAGATATTATCATTAGGCTTGAAGTCTAAAAAATGTAGATACACTTTTTTCTACTTGAAGGTAGACAATGTCATATACGATATCATTTATACAACCAAATATTTCATCAATTAACTCAAGCATTGTTGCCTATTCGAGAGTAGATACTTTGTAGTTCGTCATTTATTATGTTTTATTTACTTCAATTATTCGTTTTTCCTGATACCACAACTTATTTTCTTAAATTACCTCGTGCTGTTTTACTCCGTTATGGGTTTAAATGTGTTAATATTGTTTTACTTAGTTATCGGGTTAAGTATAAGAGTGTAGGTTAGCTGTTGGATATTGCCGATTGGCAACAAGTTCGCCGTTTTGTATGTATGTAAATGTAAATAAAGAATTATTATTACAATATATTTCAGAAATATTTTGAATTAGGTATATGAAGTTATGCTGAGGTAATAAATTTTATCTTGACAATAATAGTACGAAAAAAAGTCTTTATGTACTGGTTTTCTTTGGCGGTTCTTTTCAGTGGAATCTTACTCTTAGAATTTGTCGGAAAAACATAAAATATAATCTATTACTATTATCCTTCGACGGCCAGTATGTGTACGTAATGTATTTACACTTAATAAAACATTTTGATTTTAATTTTCAACATCTATTATCCTATATTCCGTTCAAACATACACCCAAAAGATATATGAGAAATTAAAAGTGAAATATTATTGCGACGTCACTGGATACCGTGACGTCACAGTTACGGGTACAAAGTAAATAACGTCACTTTTGCATTCAAAAATACGCCACGGAAGTGTCACCAATTACTGCCGCTGACTGGCGTTACACATTCAATTTCGAATGTCGGCGCTGTCAACGTTTGCGGTCGTTTGATTTTTGAGCAGGCAATATTCTCCATTGGCGGTATAAAATATGACACAACTTTCACAGGCAATAAGGGAACCTAATATATGCACTTTGAGGCAGAATGAACCAATTAAACCAACTTACGTTCTCATTTTTCTGTTGGTATTGAAAGGATGTGTGTCTCTTGCTGTCCTGTGCACACGAATCGAATGCGAGCCACTAGGATTTCCTGTGAAAAAGTAACATTCTAATAGGTAATAATATAATATTAATAATAAAAACCCATTATTGCACCAACATTTTTTTCTTGTAAAATGGCTGACTTATCGCGCTACGACAATCTCTTACAGCCCAACCATATTGTCTTTGTAAGAGTTGCCAGGTAATTCAAAGGCAATGATTTACTAAAATAATAATATACCTGAAACTATTACTTTTAAATTACTTATAAAAGTGTTGATGCTAAATAAAAATATTGGGAGGGGGGAGGATTTACGTTTTGGGAGAGAAGAAATGCTTTTTCAGAAAAAGCTTAATAATACGTGATTTCACGCCTCTAATATTTGGAGGGAGATGGTTCTATCGATGGTTCTGGTTCTATCTAACGAGCTGCATATACAGAAAATGGGTAACGAAACAACGAATTACGTTATTCTGACTTGATCGGAGTGGGGGGACATTATTTCTTAATACTTTTTCCTTAAGGCGACGATGTATTTAAAAAAATCTCATACAAATTTCACACAAACTCATAATAACAACTCATACAAATGCGCCTAACGAAGACAGCTCGGCGCATTTATACGAGAAAATTAATAAAAACTTGCTGTAGAAAATATTATTTTTAAAATACACCAAT
>JAOPUG010000036.1:28042545-28053630 GCA_027564375.1 Micropterix facetella | reverse complement strand
ATATATATCGCGTACGAAATTTTGCGGTTGCAAAATAAAACATGCCATTACAATTTTTGAATATGTAGCGGGTTGTATTCAGTCTTAACATAGAATGGCCTTTACAATTCATTGTGATTTTCGAGACGAATACTTTATTGGTAATATTGTGATTGCATCATAATAATAATACATCCATAAAATGAAGTTAAAAATAAACTACTATAAATTAATAATAAAACATGGCAGGGGTAAATCCCAAGGGTTTGTCAAACTTCGGCCCATATGATTACATTTTGACTTCTTTTTATTTTTGTCTAAACAGATGGATTGACCCCAGGTGATATGGGCCTTATTTTATGCGTCTCATCATGGCCAACAACTTTTTTTTTACTATGTCTACCGCTAATTCCGTTTTAAGCAGTAAACAATGAAAATCTGTAAAATTCTGACTTATTGATCATTTTTGCCAAAACTGATGGATTGACCCCAAGTGACATGTACCTCATTTTACGCGTCTCGTCATGATTATCAACTCTTTTTTTTAATTATTTTCACCGTTTATTCCGTTTTAAACCCCAAAATGGCAAAAATGCCCTATTCAACTAAAAAAAATACAAATATTTCCAGAAGACTGAAAAACGCCTATTATTTTAAATTCAAATAATGACATAAATGGCATTTCGCAACAAATGTTTTAGCAACCTTGTTGCAAGTTCAGTGAAACGAAGTCTATGAAACCGAACTAAGCAGAGTATTTATGTCGATATGCGAAATCTATTCTCGTAAACAATGACAGATTTGTACACTTGTGTCATTGATTCAATATTAGAACCATAACTAAATTGACACAAATTACATTTGCGTCAATATTGCATAGAAAATTTGTTTTCTTGAACCGTTATTTATTCCCGAACATTGGTTCGGCAATAAATAACATAAAAGACATTTACGCCATAAGTGTAAAAAACTGGTAAACAATGGCTTAATTATAACTTGTGTCACTATTGCAAACTTGGCGGATCACGAGCCATTACGCATCGAATGAAATATATTATCAGTTTGTTAAATTTCGGTCTAAACAAGTGTCTTCATTAATAAAATACGTATAAAAACGCTGTGTAAAATAAGATATTAAAAAATAGATGTTTATATACGTAACTGATAAAGATGCACGGTGTTAATCAATCTACATGATTCTGCACAAAGTGTCTCTAGAATACTATAAATATTATAAGTATATTAAACCACATATTATCTTAATCTTTACTGCCTATTTAAATGTAAGATAATTTTCATACGCCGAAATATAGAATATATGATGGATTATTCACTTCAATACATAAGTAATTTATGTATCGAATTGATTTTATTTACGAGTGGAATTGATTTCATTTACGAGTGATCGTATTTACGAGTGATATATAAGTATGGAAATGATGGCTTACTTGTTTTTCTTCCTTTCTCTTTTCTTTCTGTTTCATGCTATTAATTCACGGGAACGTCATGGATGATATCCAAAGGACCGAATATTTAATATGCATATGAAACATTTATGATATGCTGGATTAATTAAAAGTTTATATTGACAATTTCTTGTTACTTCGGCCACCTAAGTGGCAAAGTCTTAAAATCATGCTCGGTTTTGAACTATGCACGATAACTTGAGTAAATTACTTTCGTTTTAAAAAAAATCATTTAGCAACCGATAGTTATGGCCACTACGTAAAGCCCAGTTAATTTTGGGGCCATACGACCTACGGTTATTTTTTGTTCTAATAAATAAAATACAAATAATTGAGGTGTGTTTTCGCGCGCGCATCAGTGGATTATACTCGATGAGGCGATCATATCGTGACGAGCGGCCCTCCGGCGGGCCGCGCAGACCGCGCTTCACGATATGTTCACTCAATGTGGAGCTGCCTGGCTGTGACGCGAGTCCCAAGCTTGCTTCTACCTAATTTTCGTAGTCGTCGTATGAACGCCTGATACTTTTAGATATTGGCCGAAGATTGATAACTTCTTGGGGTTTCCCCCTGCATGTTTTCTTTAACGGTATTTTTCCAGCGCAATCTCACTCTTAGAATTAGTTTGAAAAAAAATTATATTAACATAATATATAAAAACAATTTTTGTCTTTTGGCGTTCAATATGTGTACGCAATGTATTCACACTGATTGAAACATTTTGATTTCGATATTGAATACTGCTAATTTAAGGACTATTATCTTACTTCGAGATCAGGGGATGCATGAAATCACTCGGAAACATGCGAAAACAACCCTCATGCTACCACCTCAGCTACATGCCTGTAGGATAGTGGCGTTGTTACAAAGACTTGCTGGAAGATTGGCACCTCTACCTGCACTTATTTCAACTCAATAACAATAGTGTGTCATTTTGTCCATACATGCCATTTTTAGAAGTATTTTCCCTACCTAACAGGAGTAGTATGTAAGTATTAGTAATGTTATAAAATAAATGAACGAATTTCAGTGCAAAGGTGTAAAGCTATCAAACCCCGTTACAAACTCCCCCATTCAATCCAAATACAAGAATTGACCATAGAAAACCCCACTCAGATGTCGTCACGGCATAAACACTAACAAAATAAGTGCAAACTATAACCCACCAGACAAAAGCGCAACTTTCAATGCAGCCGAATTGGTTCCTTCAAAATGCGGAAGGCATGGCTGGCATGACATTATAAATCGTTTCTCTGTCTTTCCGGGAAGCGTACGTTGGTCTCGGCTACCGCGCACTAATTTTATGGCACCTCTCAGGCCGCAAGGTTGACATGGAGTAGAATGGACTTAAATTTGAAGTAAGCTGAGATCTTTTCTGTAGTTGTTGAGGTTTGCTCAGTGTTTCTTTCGCCTACTTTATGTAGCTATAGGAGTGGTGAAAGTGCTTCTGGAAGACTTGCAGTAGAAAATAAGTTCTGTCCGCTTCAGAAAAGTTATCTATAGGTTTATCACCGACATTTTAAATATGAACAAGATGAAATATATAAGTAGCTTAAATTTCTAGGTAAAGATCTAAAATTGTTTGTTTCACTATTTTGATTTCTTAGGGCTAAAGTTCACCGAAACCAGTAATAAATTCGTGTAGTACGAGTATAAGTAAATGTAATATATAGACAAGTACCTTAGCTCAATGGCCGTTCTTAATAGAGTGCTTAAATATTATATATGTGTCGTATTTTATATAAATAGACGTATTATTTTTAGATAATAAAATTTATAGTAGGTATTTAAATATGATATATCAAGAATTGATAAATTTTGTAGCTTATTACTAGGTTTTATGTTTTTTTAATCATCCCCGTTTTATTTTGGTCGGCCAGCTTGCGGAGCAGCTCCTATTCAGGAGCCTCCCCGAACAGGGACCAACCCGGTGAACCCGCTGTGCGGCTCACCTGGGGACGGGAACTCGGGCGTGACCTGGACAGCTGGCGTACACCGATTGTTTTCAACGTATTGTCACTGACTGATTCTGAAGAAGTTTAATAGTTTACGCTTCTTATGACAGCGGGGGTAAGTAGGTACGTCTACAGCTTATCCATAGATATGATAGTGTGGGCCATCCGATCTCGGGTGATAGTTGCCGAGCAAAGGCCGCCCTGTATCCGCTACATTCCAGCTATGAATTACCGCTTTAGAGGTAGAGGACCGCGCAAGAGTCCTCAGACCTGTGACCAGACGGGGGAACGGAGGAATCTGATCCGCATCTGGTATACGGGCGCGAGGAAGCCTGCTCGGTTTGAAAATTCCCAGTGCCTCGCGGTTTGGCGTTGGATTCGTACGGGCCTAAGTGGAGCTTGGTACGTAGATTTGTATACGTCTAAAGTCTCTGCGTTTCGCCTCGGGGTGATAAAACGATAAATTTCGTTAAAACGCTTAGGGGTGGACGGGCCCGCCCGTGGCAGTTGACAATCCACAATGTCTTAAGAAGCGTACACTTCTAAATTACTTCAGAATCAGCCAGTGACAACACGGCCGGTTGCCCGAACCGTGCGCCAGCTGTCCAGCTCATGCCCGAGTTCCCATCCCCAGGTCCGCCGCACAGCGGGTTCACCTGGTTGGTCCCTCTTCGGGGAGGCTCATGAATAGGAGTTGCCCCGCGAGCTAGGCCGACCAAAACACAGCGGCCATTATAGCCCAGACTCCACGTAGCCATTATGAGCCACTCACACAAATGCAGGGAGCAAAGATGATACCACCCGCAAGTAAATGGGCTAGTGGAGAGACGGCATAGATCCATGAAAGCCGCATTAATGGCTAGGGTAAATACGAGAAACTAGTCAAATGATATATCAACCGTCTTGATGGGGCTGAGGGCAGCATTGAAAGAAGATGTCAATGTCAGCCCAGCAGAGATACAGTAGGTAAGAAATTTAAGATTACAAGGAGAGTTTTTCGAAAAAAATCAAGAGTCAATAGCACTAGAATTCCTTCAGAAACTAAGAGAAACGATGGACAAGTAAAAACACCTAAAGGAAGCAACTCATGTTTTTGTAAGAGACGTCAGCGTGCGAAGGCCCATACAAAGGCCCTTTTAGGGTTATAAAAAAACATTAAAAAACGTTCGAGATCAAGTAAAAAGAAGGATAATTCACATTTCAATGGATATACTGAAGCCATGCTACATACTCGCAGGAGAAACCGAAAATTATAAATCATAAACGTAAAAATCGCATCAAAAAGTAACACCAGCAATACCGGATACACAGACGGAAACGCGATCCGGAAGAACAATTAGAAAACCAAAATAATTGTCTGATCTGACTTTTCGTTCCAACGAAGGAGAGTACTATCGCGGCGCTCCAGAACCTACAACGCGAGTTATCCTAACAGGAAACGGAATGGAAGAAATACTCCAGAAACCGGATACAAACCTGCGCCAACATACGGATAGCGATGCTGTGGGAATCAACACCCGGAGAGCGCCAAAACACAGAGACACGTCAAACGCATAAAGGAGCAAGATGCATACAGCCTGGCAGGATTCATCGCCAAAGTGCTATGCCAACAAAGGAAAAGGAAGCGTCAGCAATGTCCAATACTGACATGAGGATCTACGCATAACGTAACACAAATAAATTGGCATTTATATATTCGGCGCCTTAACAAACAAGCATTAATTAATCTCTCACAATCGCAACAAAATCCAGTGACTCGATATAAAAATAGCAGCACAAAAAACCGGAGCGACACGTCACACCAAATGGGACAGCGGTACATTCCTTGAATGGTTCACTCTAGACTTTTACCATGCTCTGGGGGGTGGGGGGGGGGGGGGGGGGTTATAAATCGGTGATCACTCCCAATAGCGTCGAGCCACGGTGAAGACATCCGCAGATTAACATATCGCTTTTTAGGAACAAAGAGAGAAAACGTTTTACGTGAAAAGAAACCGAAGGCGAATACAGACACGACACCGACGCAGCGACCACCTGCAGTGAGCACAGAACGATATTAAAGCTGCGCTGTCGACAGTACCGGTAGTCATAGCAAACATCGGGACAGCATGCGGCACGAGAGGTAGGCTGCACAACGCGGCGCGAGTGAGGTGACGACGACGGATATAAATATAGGTAAATAAAATTGCAAAGAACATTCGATCATCCGACTGAATATTAAACACATGATCGTAATTTTTGATCCCGCGTATTATTTCGCAACTACGCTAATACTGGCCCGATAAAGTCATTACTACAAGAGATTAACCGCAAGGTGGCGTGCTCTCGTCCCTACTATAGACTCTTGTTGTTGATCAACTCCTGCACAAAATGGCAAAAACCGGGATAAACACTCAGGGCTACGCAGATGACCTAGTGATTATTGTCCGAGGATTCTGACAAAGTACGATTTCGTACCTTACGCAAAAAGCGATTACAATTTGTCAAGTGGTGCATTAAGAACGGATTATCAGTTAATTATGAAAAGACCGCCCTCGTACCATTTACTAACAAACGGCAGTTGAATTCCAAGTCTAAATGGCAGGCAAAAATCGTTTTCCAAGGAAGGAAAGTATCTGGGTGTTATATTCGACCAGAAATTTACTTGAAACAGTCATTTGGACAAAACCGTGCAAAAAGGTAAAAAAGTGCCTTGGATATTAGCAGTAGACTGGCAGCGAAAAATAAGGGCATCAACCCAAAGATATTCTACTGGCTATACACAGCCAATGTGAGGCCAATAATTGCATATGCCTCTGTGGTCTGGTGTGACAAAGCCAACAAGAAACTGTGAGAAAAGGTAAATTGGATTTCACTGTCCTTGACTCGGTTCGTGAAACACCAATTTTTAACATGTTATCAGATACCTTGCTGCCACTGTTTAATTGAAAAACTTTTTACCGTGGAACTGCCGCCCAGAGATGATTGGCTAAATGACCAAATACACTGGGTGGCCAGTAGCCTAAAATGGTTTACCAATGGTTCCAAACCGGGACCTGACATAGGCTGCGGAATATATGGAGAGCGCCTAAATTTCGAAAGAAGTTTAAATTTAGGGAAATACGCTTCCATTTTCCAAGTGCCATTACGGAATGTGCGTATATAAACCTCCGAAAGAACTATCCCACCATCGCATTTATATCCACTCGGATAGACAGGCCGCTCTTTTGGCACTAGTTTCGGACGCTATCAGCTTAAAGTTAGTGCAAAACTGCGTGGTACTGTTGAACTCCTTGGGTGAAAAAATAGGATAGTTCTGAGGTGGATTCCCGGTCATGCAGGGATCGAAGGTAACCAAACAGCCGACGAACTTGCAAAGCAGGAGAAAAAAGGAACGATGTACGGCCTTGAACCATACCTACTGTAGTGTACCAAAAATCCTAGCAAACCAAATGCTCAAAATCCTCTGATTAGAACAATCCTTTAACTACTAGAACAGCACACCAGGCTTGAATCATTCCAAAACGCTAATCAAAGCTCACGACCGTAAGACTGCCCACGGGGCTTTAGCGCGAAGTAGGAACAACCTACGCATTTTCGTGAAAGCATTCATAAGACGTTGTGGCCTGAATAAATACATGTTCAAAGCTCCGGGGCACTAGAAGGTGCAGACTCTGCTAAACTGCTAACGAAATTCCCCTGCACCTCGTGTACGAATGTGGTCGACTGATGCGTAAAAGAAACACCTACCTGGTGAACTACCTCTAACCTGAAGAGGTAAAACAATCCAGTGACAAAAGCTTATTGCGATTCTTAACTGACCCGAAGCTAAGCACGGAAATATTGTAGGTGGCAATACAATAGACCAGCGATGGTTGCAGTGATACGAGGCTCAGAAAACCTTAGAACAGCTCCCACACTAGAAGAAAATCTTTAAATAGACAGGTTTTTCACTTTTAATAGTTTGTAGAAACGAAAAGTTTATTCGAAAAGGTTATTCGATTCGAAATTTAAGAAGGTGTTTTATAATATAGATATGTTTATTACATATTGAAACGTATAATGGACACCTGTTTTTATTTCTCTTTCTACACATCAACTGCATATAATACCAATTGTATCTATTCACTTGTATGCTTTACAAAAGCAAAAATCTGATGGGCGAAGTTTGTGGGCGACACGAGGTGCAAAAAGGTTACTTTCGGCAACAACGTTTAGTTAAATCTGCTACTTCCATTCGCATATGTATGCCGCAAATATCAACAGACCGATGCCCGTACCTATAACTTTTGATTATATATATTATTGTATAATCAATGATACAGTAAACAAAACGGCGCGGCTGACACCATGCAGTGGAGCCACATGATTGATCTCCAGAGAATAGTTTTATGTGACGATCTTAGTATCTTATAATTATCGTTGCATTTCTCGATATATCGTTATATGGAATCATTATTTCATGTAGAAAACAATCATTTATGTTTGAGTTAAAAGTCGAGATAATTGCTGCAATTGGAATGTATTTCATAATGATGCTAATATTAATTTACAGTAAACATTCTCTTGACTTGTCGATTGGTGGGTTGCTCAAACAAGTCTGCCGCATCTGTCGAAATATCACACATCGCAGTAAACCTTTTAAAGATAACGTTACCTCAAATTAATGTCACCATTAAATCAACGTCAAATAAGACTGCATTAATTAAAATCCCGTAAATATATTGAGAGTCATTTTTCAGACCACAGCGATGCTACGAAGCCGTGATACATCTTTCGTTACAAGATGTTGTGTAAACTTAAAATGCATCCGACGACAACTCTGGAGATTTACACTGCGTCTCCCGAGCGCTATTTGCCGTCCTTTTCCCGCCTCGGTGTAATCACGGTTGTCCTCTTCAGTTTCAGTTTCAGTCGAGAGGGAGCGCTACAAATAAGGCGTGTTGGTTCGCAGTTCAATGTACATAAATGCGTCTACACATTGTTCTTCTCATCATTGACTACCCGTATTTGAGAAAATTTATTACCCTATTTCCGTTACGCGAATGAGCTGTACAGCCTGAGACCCGGAACTCCCGTACATGGGGTTCAGTTATACGACGGTAACGACAAGATAGGCAGTTCTGGTTAAACATAATCAGTTTTTTATCCCTATACCTTAGTGTACACTGAAATGATCGGTAATCTTACACTGTTCTTTTATTGCCCTAAGGCCGTTTACAGAAAAAAAACACGTTACAGCTAAACAATAATGATAGATGTTCCGGCCATCATACTTGCTTCAAAAGCTTTGAAAAAATAAAAAAAATGTTTGGATGACAACTTACTAATCCTAAACGTAAGTAAAATAAAACACATGACCTAAAGTATGACTCTCGAGAGCAACCAACCCCCAAACTAAATAAATGTGGAAGAAGAATACAATGTCCTTAAGGCAATAGAACATCTAATATCTAGGATCATCAAATCCATTAAATATCAAAGCCATAAAATATCAGTTAAATCTGGAAAACGGCGGTTGCAACATCGCCGAAGCGTTGGGTGCTACAAACATCACGCGGTAAATTCGTTTTACCTAATTTAAGATATCAAAACAACCGCGATAGGCTTCGATTTAGAATACCTAGGAGTGCAGATAGATCATCTATCCGATGGAATGTACATAATATATAAGGAAAATTTCAGGAATAATACATATCAAAACTTATATGTATATTCAGAGATCTGTGAAATGTATTAGAAATAAAACCCTACGTTCAGTATATTGTGCCTTAGCCCAGTCTTTCACCTCGTACGGAAAAATTAGCTGGGGTGTTGCGGCCAGAGTACACCTGGACCCGCTAATAAAAACCCAAAAGGCGTTAGTTCGAGTTATAAATAAATAAACCTACTTATATGCGTCCGTGGAGTTTTTAGGATATTTGATGTCTGTGACGGATGTGAGGCAATTATACGGACGATTATTATTACGCATTTCCATAGAACCACTGACCGTCGTTCTACGCTAAAGCACTCATACGACACTCGAAACAAAAGCAAGCAAGCAAGCCCTCCGACGAAATCATACCAGATTTCGACAGAGGCGAATTTCCGGCGCCGCGGCTGTATTATTGCTTTTGCTCTTCCTTGGCGGAGGCTAAAGTGCGGGATGAAATCAGCAGAGTAATTCTGAAAAAAGTACGGTAACAAATGGCTCATTGAGAAAAGTAGAGGTAAGCGCGATGAAATGGTCACTCAAATCCTGACATAGACTTCTTGATATTGATAGATTATTTGATTGATAGCATATTTGATACTTAATAATATATACATGTACTTCACTATATTGAAAACAGCTTAATAAGATGATACTAAATATGTGCATAATGAGGAGCCTCTTTTACGCATTTAATTTTGTGGTAATTTTTTTGTTTATTTATTTACTTTTTTATTTTATTTTATTTGCCTAATGCGATCGTACATACATAAATGGTAATTGGTTACATAGGCAATAAGGAAAATATGAACACCACTCATACGATCATTCTAGATAGATAACCAACTAGACCGAACAGCATAGGCTTTTTATTAGTACTAACTGATGTTTTCTTATAATAAAACATTTGTCCGAAATCTATTAATTACATACATGTATTTTAGGGGATGTTTCGTAGCTTAAACAGTGTTCGCAGAATTTATTCTGTCACATTCATTCTCGCCGAACGACTCTGAACTGCTGGCCTTGAACTATAAAATGGGACTCATTAGAGAGCAACATCTTCTTCCACTGATCTGCGGACCAATGTGAGTATTTTTTGGCCAAAGCGAGTCTTTTCACCTTCATCATCACAGTTAGCAGTTATTTTTATCAAGTTGTGTGGCTGGTCTCTCTGCCGCCATTAGCCTACGACGAACAGTCATTGGAGTCACATGAACCCTAGTTTCGCCCAACTCTCGTGCAATACCTACGACTCTCTTCCGTGGGTTCGTCGTGCTCAAATCCAGGACCCGCTGGTCATCTCGCTTACTGGTCTTCCTTTATGCCCCATATTTTCCTTTCCTTTTGACATGCATTTTTCCTGCACGCTAATGCTGCTTAATAACTGTTTACAGTTGCAATACTCACTCCAACCTCAGAAGAAATCTCTCATTGTATTCTAGAAGTGTGCTCTGAGAGAGTGAATATCTTAAGGCGTGTTTGCATTGCGGAATCCATTGTCGATTTCAAGATTTGAACTACCGAAATAGTACTATGAAACATCGTTAAACTCGCATTAACTCAAAAAAAATCAATAAAAACACTTTGGGTCGGTTATTCCTATTGGAAACATGCAAAAAATACAACAGCAAGTGAGCCTGAAATTTAAATGTCAAGCCATAGAGAATAATTGCCAGTAAAGTTTATATTTGTAACGATTTTACAAATATAAACACGTTTATACAATTGATATATCGACGGTGCGACCGCATCACGCGCCCCGCATGACGCTTTTTCGTTAGTGGTCGATTTCTACTAGTCGACATCCCGCAAGCCGCGGTAAATAACTTTGTTCCAAAAACTATTCACGTCAAACCTCTAGTCAAAACAAGGGATTAGCGATAAATGTTTATAAAAGGAGTTGTGAAATGGTATTTTCAGTTGCTATAAGTAAGTAAATGTAATGTTTACTACTAATTTATATGAAATAACCGATTTTTGCAGAAATCGAGCACAATGTCTGGTATGT
>JAOPUG010000036.1:27954492-27965238 GCA_027564375.1 Micropterix facetella | reverse complement strand
TTTTAAAGTTTATTTTTTTTTGTGTAAATATTTACTATAATATAGTATTAGTGCAAGTATGTAACGCATTGGCATTGATTTTAAGCATACACGCTGTAATGTTACTTTACTTATGTTTGAATAAATGAATGAAATGAATGACGCGTAATCGTAATCGGGGCAAATATTAAATTTGGGGAATTTTTCTTTTGGTCGTTTTGATTAACGCAGTACCTATCGGATTTCGGTCACCCGATCATTATCCGTTTATAGTTGGCTCCCAAAAAAAATCAATAATCTAAGTGTATAATACGTCCAGTTGCTATAAAATCATGTTATCAACAGATAAATATACTGTGAACAATTTGTAATAGCGATTTCATAAGTCTGGTAAGTGGATTATTTCTACGAAAAAAGCGTTTACTTATTAAACCACAAAGTTTATTTAAAAAAGATTCGAATCTTCAAAACTGTATAGATTAAGTGATCCGTTCACTCTTGATCCGTTCAGTAAACTATATATAAGGAAAACTATAAACAAACAGTACATACGCTAGAAACCTGAATGCATCGAATATCTTATCTATAAATCGATCCTTTTCTACGTACCTGACCACCACTACTCATCGCGATAATTTGACAACACTACACAAGGTAAACAAACAAAATGGATGCCTTAAATAAACAGCTCCAAGCAAAATTAGAAACGCTCACGAAAGAGAATAAACAGTTTAAAAGTGAAATCGACAATGCAGATAATATTTTTAGCGAAATGCATTTACAAATGAATAGTCTGAAGTCAAAATTAAATCATCTGAAGAAAATAACAATAATCTAAAAAATACAACTACAAGAACGCAACATTCGTCTCGGAGAATATAAGTGTTTTCCATGAGGGGAATGTTCACAATACGCTAGTTTCTCGCCGCTTAGCGCATTGCAGTAAAGCTGTTCAACGCCAATAACTGCTCAACCAATGATGATAACTACCTACATATTGTAACAAAATTGAACAGAGAAGGCACAGTGTATTACAGAGAATAGCATCTTCTACAACAAAATTGAAAACGAAGCGAGCGACCTCACGATTCATAACAGTACGCGAGAAACTGAATGCATCGACTATCTCATCTATAAATCGATCCTTTTACCTACTTGACCACCTACTCGTCACGACAATTGACAACACTTCACAAAGTAAACAAAATGGAGCACTTCACAAAATGGATGCCTTAAACCAAGCAAATTTAAAAACGAAGACAAATCGTAATACGATAACTAGACCATTGTATCGCAGGCGCTATCCGTGCCTTTGAACTAAATACGCAGAAAGAGTATCCAGCGTTCATCATATGGCCGCCACACCCCCGAAAAAAGTATAAAACACAGGGCAGGCACGTTCACTTTCGACAACCCCAACCTCGCAACTGCAAACAACTGCAAACAAAGCACAGAAACGTTCACATTTTTACCAGCCACCGACTACATCCCGTAGTCCACCGTTACAGCATGTGCAGCCAGTGGACTGGACACAACAGAAACCAAATTAACGCCAAGAGCGCATTGGGCAGATCCCTTGGGTACGCACAGAATTGCGTACCACAAGAGGAGGATAATCCTGAATTGAATTCACACATCCCAACCCTCAGCCGCGTAACGTCAAACATATGCGTTTGTCGTTACGTAGGTACCCCTCTGCTCACTTCCCTCTCACCCCATCCCCGCCACGCCTTGCCATCAGAGAGTGCGCTTAATGTTCTCTCTGTATACTGTGGTAAACGATATGTGTTATTTACATTAGATGCCTGAGCTAGCATTAAATATTTTTATAAGGATTAATAGATGACTATAAATTATAGTTTTGATTTTAACGTTTCATTGAAGAAGTTGTAGTTTTTAATTATATCACGAGAAATGCAAAACGTAGGTACCACATTCAAATATGCATCAGTCCAGACTATTAGACTCACCATTATCCAGTTCCAGACCGAAATTTATATACATACATAATAATTTATGTGTCATCGCATTAATTTTAAGTTAAAAAAATATGAACGCTAGGGTTATTTCTATCGACCCATAAACTTTTACAGCTATTAACGTTATTTACAGTTTAACCTTTCTCGAAAAATGGCCTAACTAATCAATGAACCAATGAATCAACCAGTCCAGCCGTGTTTAGTTTATCTCGATATAAGAGTCGGACAATACGCCTTAAAACACATACACGGTTGTTTTTCAGCCACTATACACCTAACTTGCCACTGTACGGCCCATTTTTTGGATATATGGGTGGCATTAGTACAAGTAAACCTTTTTTTTTAAATACGTAACAGTAAAAATCGCTTCGAAACCCGCCCATGTGTTCTTGAGTTTAGCGCGATCAAACAGATAGACAGGCATTCTTTGGGGGGCTTTGTTTTACAATTGTTTATATATCGCCAGCACGATACACAATAAGTTCGAATGTAAGTCTAACTGTTGAAAAGCTACACTTTGTTCATATTATTATCGAATTACTACATTTAAGAACAGGTGGTTTCTTAAACCATGTGTCATACAGTCGTATACTTAAGAAAAACAGGAAAAGTAGCGATATACATCGGCAAATTTGGCCGTCCCGTGATTGCTAATCCCTGACTTATCCAAAATAGCCGTAAACCTATTCCAATAAGTTTCTCTCGTCCCCACTATTCCAAAAATATCCATAAATTGCTCTATCTGGTCAGCTCCTCCTCAAGGCCACGTAAAGCAGGATGCACCTGCAGTAGCACCTGCGCGACTCGGATCGAATTGCTGCCACCAGGAGGAGGTGCTTGGAATCACCCAGGCAACCTGCATACTAAATTTGTTTAAAATCGGACCACGGGAAGTACTCGGACGGACATACAAACGCACATCATGCATCAGACTATACGCCGTCCTACACAATACTACGGACGGGCCAACAAAGCAATCGAGGAAAGTGTAGGTAGACCATCGGTAACATAGCAAGTAGCTTGAGTCGCCGCCCCGCGCCGCGCCATTCTTGTCGACTTCTCCCCGCCTCCTTTTTATACCGCCAACTCCCCTAATATAATAAAATTAAACTCCTCCACTGATGAATTGCCCGCTACTCCCGCTGAAGTCAGCGAACAAAAGAAAGGCAATCATTATTGAAGCAAGCCGTCTGCCCCTTATCTCTTCCGCGCCGCTTCATATCGGGATCTTTATAAAAGGGGAACCTCTGATTATAACAATTATTATTTTAATAAGTCGCACCGTGCCCATTGCGCTATCGGAGCATTTTAGGGAACTAGGGTTGATCTGCCTCAGCAACTAAGTGCCATTATGTTTTACTGACCTCTCCAGTTGGAGAATCGGTGTTTCAGGCAGACGCAGATCCTTTATATACAAGTTGTTTTGATGTAAGTAACAAAAAAAAAATATTTTTCAAGTTTTTTGTTATAATAAAGTGTTAAAGTGAAACTTTCGTTAAATATATTTTTATGTAAAAAAAAATAAAGCTAAGAGAATTCGTCTTTTGCAGTTTGATTTAGCTAGTTAAAATAATTCAAGGATCTCTAGGCCAGTCTAGGCTTGATCAGAGGTGACATTACATTTTCAGAAAAAAAAACGAAACTAATTGGAAACTTGAAAATATAAAATGTTTTCAAATATTTTATTTTTTATTCAAAATAGGAAGATGTTTATTCAGATGCAATTGAGTATTAAAAAATAGAGAATAATGAATAATAATAACGTCACATAAACCCGACAGCCATAGTGACTAAATAAAAAGGGCCCTAAACTGACCTCGTGTTACCAAAAGGTTTTAGCAAATAGCAACTCGATACGAGTTGTTATTTGCTAAAACCAGAGGACAGGATGTCCCAGCAAATATGTCCACTACCTTATGGCACAACATATGGGGAGCGGCTAGACGGCATAGCTCGTCAGTCTAGAGGCAATATTTGTTCATAATAAATTACGGATATAATTGTAATGTAGTATGTTCTATCTAACCTGCTAATTCGGCACTAGGTTGAAAATGGGATTGGTAAATATATTTTTAAAACCGAGGACGATGAAGTGTCCTAATATTAGAGAGTCGATGACCAGTTTTCGAAAACTTTGAGCTCTTCATAAGAGAGAAAAGTCACGTTTTTAGATCTTCTAAACAGATACTACTGATAATGCGGTCTCCTATCGAACCCGTTTGCTACCTTTTTTGTTTATCCCATTAAAATGTATGGGGGTTCTTTGTGGGGGTAGTTATTCGTTTATTCGCTTTTTGGCCCGTCCGTAATATTATGTAGGACGGGCCATATAGTCTGTTTGTCCGTCCGAAGTCTTCCCGTGGTCCGATCGAAACCAAATTTGGTATGCAGCCTACCTGGGTGACCCTTAGCACCACCAGGTGGCAGCAAATTCGATCCGAGTCCCGTAGGTCCTGCTGCAGGTGCATCTTGGTTTACTTGGCCTGGAGGAGGATCTGACGAGAGAAACTAATTTGAATATATGCACATTGTTTTGCTAACGATTAAACCCAACAACATGTATATCGTTTCGCCACCGATTGCAACGGACAACATGCACATCGTTGCGCCAACGATTGCACTCAACAATAGGCACATTTTTTTGCCACCGATTGCAACCGAGAATATGCACATTGTTTCGCCAACGATTGCACCCAACAATACGTATAACGTCCCTGGGTGACCCTAAGCACCACCAGACGGAAGCAAATTCGAACGAGTCCCGCAGGTGCTGCTGCAGGTGCATCCTGGTTTACTTGGCCTGGAGTAGGATCTGACTAATAGGTAGAGAAAGCATAGCGTATATGGGATTTTTTGGGAATGCAACCTCTACGCAACAAGCTTCAGTGGTTTCGCACGATTCTTCATAAATCACAAGATGAGTTTTTGCGCATCCCATGTATTTAAATTATGTTATCTTATAATTATAATAGTTATTATATAATATAAATTATCAATAAGCAGCATTTTTCAAGACTTCTGTTATATTTTAAGTGTTAGCAAGTATTTTATTTTGTCAACGCTTGTTAGGTAGAATAACACAATATTTCTGAAAATTCCATGATTTTTTAATTGAATATTGGTTATTATGGAGAATTAATCATTTTGTTTATCGTATAGATATACAAAATAATACAGGTATGTCATGAAGCAATCATGAAACCACCAGAAAGCAAGAGAAAGGTAACACATGGCCTAATTTGAATAAAAAGTATCTCTTTTGAACGTACTTCGTCTACACTATTACTGAAGAAAAAAACGCTGAAATTGTCAGAATAGTACGTTGAAACCAACCAAAATACATTTACAAAAAAAAACGAAAATATACTCCGTTTAATGTGAAAAATATTATGCTTTAAAAATATAAAAATCTGCCGCCCCCGGGTGGGCTCGAACCACCAACCTTTCGGTTAACAGCCGAACGCGCTAGCCATTGCGCCACGGAGGCTATCGATGTTAGTTAGAGAATTAGTAACCTAATCCAACACAATAGCTGTAATTCAGCATAATTTAGCAATCTATAGGCGGCTATCGGCTTGATTTTTTTAACGATAATCGATTCCGCGCGAATCAGCTCTTAAATGTTAAACATGAGACTCGGTTTCATGGAATCATTTTTCGTTACACAAAAATCGAAGAAATTGTATTTTAATACGTAGTGACAAGTAAAAGGCACTTCCTGTGGGGGTGATATTAGCATTCTTTCAAATGATTCTATTATAATATTTGGATAGATAGCCAAAATTCAATGCATGATGTAACCAAACATTTATACCACAATACCTATATTCTAAGGTATGCAGGGAGAAACCCATGCAAGAACTTTCGTAAAAATTCAAAAGAGACATATCTGTATCTGTATTTGTGTGTGGCTATGTGTATCTGTGTGTAACTGCATGTGGCTTTGTGGCTGCGTGTGCCTGCGTGTATCTGTTTGTGGCTGTGTGTGGCTGTGTGTCGGTGTGGCTGTACTCACTGTGTCTCAGGAACTACAGACCAATTGTGAACAAATGAAGTACAACAATATTTCATTCTAATGCCGACATTTCAAAAGCCGATGAGAGATATCCGCTATTTTGTTTCAAAATGGCCGCCTTTTCAAAATTAAAAAAATCATTAATTCGTTAATATTGCTCCTACAAAAGTAAACGTCATTTAAAATTCTGAAGACGTTGCATACCCTTGCTTACATTACTTTTCGACAATTTCAGCGGATTTTGAATTAAAAATGTTATAACCTGAAAATTGAAGACTTCATACCTCCGTTATTATTAATGTTAGAATGGAAAACTTAAAATGCTGAGGACAATGCCTGTAACTTTTATGTAGGTTATTTCTTAATATCTTTAGTGGTTTGCTAATTTAATATCTCAAAAATTTAAATTATAGGTAAAACATAAAGAATTTGAAAATTGAACCTGAAAATCGCGATTTTTATAGCCTATTAAAAATCAATCTAATCGAAGAGAAGAAAATAAAAGGTTTGAAAATCGAATGCAAATAAATTATGGCTTTTATTATATAGCCAATAGCTAGTCCAGCGACGCTTTGTGTGTCGCTTAATCAAGAAATACTCTTTTAGGGAAGTAAATATCAGTATCAGTATCAATTTATTCATGCAGAATATAATTATAAGAAAAGCATGTCGTAATAATCATTAAATCTAGTTATCGTATATTAGAATTCGTCAGTGGATGAAAATATATTTGAATAAAACAAATCAAATAAAATATTTATTTGGTTATAACCATATAGGCATTAAACATCATTAAAACAGAATTTCAAGTAGAATGTATCTACCTACAACAGAAGAAAGTAAAGTTGGTATGACAGAAATTAGGTGGCTACTAAGATACAGTGATAACACCGCGACAGCGGTGTCGACTAAATTCGGCTTTATACGGTAGATAAATTGAAAAAAAAAAAAAATTAAAACTATTTCCATGTATATGGGTAGGGTATAAATATAAAATAAACATTATCAAAAAATATTAATAGTCAATTTAGGTTACTTTATACGAACATAATCAGATTAATTATATAACACTATAAAAAGTGTCAAAACAAATTGAAAAAAATATCTAAGTAGGTATATAGATGGTCAGATATGTTATGGCAATCATTACAATCTACTATTTTACTTTGCTGTAAAATTCATAAAATAAAATCCATAATAATTAAAAAAAATAGAAAAGAAAATGAGGAAGCCGAAAGTTAAAGATTAATATTAATCACTTGGCATGCTCAAAAAAATCATCCAGATTATAGAAAGCATGTGTGGATGGCAGCTTTTGTTTAAGAAACCTTCCGAACACCTTTGTTTCTATCTGCCTTTTGGAAGCGGTAGCTGGTCAAAGATCTTGAAGCTCAAACGTACTTTAGGCATATCATCACGTCTGTGTGTATTGTTAGAGTGCATATCCCCGCTTACCTCTTGGTCGTTAATGTTAGATTTAGCATATAGTAGAGATTTTAAAAGTCAGTATTTTGTACTTGATAAAGTATGGTTCACAGTGTACCTACTCCTGCAATTACTCTCAGTGCACTTTTCTTCTAATTGAAAACCTTAGAACTGTATGTAGCATTTCTCCTTATCAGTATACCATACGTCATTCTGGAATGAAAACATGCATGATACGCAGTTATTGCAGCGATTTCGCCAGCTAAGAATTTATTATTTGTTATGCTTATATTGCCGAAGAAAGCACCCTACACAGTTTATTAATATAGATGTTCCAACTGAGATTAATATCGATCATGATACATAGGAATTTAGTATATTGTACTGTGTATCAACCAGATTTTTTTTACTAAAATCCGCCGTGTACACAACACTCACTGTATCTTGCGCTCTTGCGTCCTTGCGCTCGGCGATGGGCATTGAAATGCCACGTAGTAGAGAATTTGAAATCGTGGCCTTCTAATTTCAACCGCTTCAGAGATCATGCGCAGGAAGTAAAATTGTTCTTTTGATAACACAATGGGATTTTTAAACTGCACTCAGTGGTTAGTTCCGCTACCCAATATGACGTGTTTGCGTATAACCGATTTTTCTCATTGAAGGTTTTTAACAGCTTTGATGTGTTTCAGTCGTGCGGCTATGGGCCATTTCGTTTGTCCAACGTAAGTTAAGCCACAGCTGCATTCGCATTTTATAAACATCCGAAGTTTGCAGTGGTATTACATCCTTACAGGCCTCAGAGATAAAGCTATCATTTAGGTCTGTTTGAAGATCGTTTTTATGTCGATTTGTTTAGCATCTTACTTATTCGATCTGTCACGCCCTTGACATATGGTAAGAATGCTCGTGATCTTATCGGTTTCTGAGTTTCGTCTGTATTGGGTCATGTGCGTGTCTCGTGATATTTTCCAATCATTAACATTTTCTATCTTCCGAAGAAAATGCTTAGCGACGCATAGATCGCGTGCTTGATTCACGAGTAACGTTTGCACTGAATGTGGTGATGATGGTGTCAGCTGGCATACAAATATCTGCCCGTATGTTTTCAAAATTCTCGCGCGCCGAACTCGCCGCCCACCATCGTTATCATCTACGTAGTAACAGCAGTAGTTTGCCGTCTACACACAGAACAACTAATGACGATTGACATCACTTTAGTTTACCCTGGACAATGGTGGTTGCAACATCGCCGAAACGTCGGGTGCTTAAAATTCGTTCAATCTTATTTATAATGTCAAACAACAGCAATAATCTTCAGATTTATGATTTTTAAATTTTGAAAAGGCAGCCATATTGACAGATATCGGCGGATTCCTCTCATCGGATTTGACATCTCGGCATTACGATAAACTACCTTTGTACGTAAATTGGACCTCATTAGGCTGGTAGTTTCTGAGATACAGTGGGTACAACACCCACAGCCACAGGCAGACTTTTTCCAGGGGTCTAAAAATGTGGAGATACAGTGCAAACTCGAATTCTAAATTTTGCTCGGAAACAGAACTTCCCTATTAACATACACACTTCGTGTAATGTGATGTATTTTTTGGGAAGGATTTTGGTAAACATTATTCGACCCACGCGATAAGATTTTGGATGGGAGGGGCTGTGAGGTAATGCCACCTCATCCCATTTTACGAGCTCCATGGCTTAACGCCTGGAAGTTTTATGAATCCAAAATCGGCAGCGTATTTTTAATAACGTTTTACAATCGAATTTTCGCACAAATAATAATCGAATTTCTAGTTAATATTCGTAGCCAGCCGCCCGTTGAGGTCGTATGGGAGCAAATTCACGCCGGAGCGGAGCGAAAGGCCCGAGCCGCGCCGTCCCGCAGTCCCCGGCCATAAAACAATAACAGTAAAACACCTTCAACTGCAGCCCCATAAACGTGAGGTCGTAAAGTCATAAACATAAATATATCACATCCAGGTGACGTCACGCCCGGAGCTTACCTATACTTCAAAAGGTGCGAAGGACGACGGAAAGCTAATGGCGTTCTGGGAACTGTGCGCGCAGCGGCTGCCCGAATATAATGAACACTGTTATTTTTCTCACCTCTCCATGCTTTTTTGTTCGAGCGCCTTTCGGGGGGTTGGTTTTCGTTTCATTCAATGCTTTTTCAATTTTTGCGGAAAGATCACTTTCGCGGCTGTAAATCAAAAGCGATAATCTCTGTTTACCCGCATCGTTGTTGTCGATCCGTTTGCGAAAATTAGAGGACAAAACTAACGAATTCTATTGGATTACTGCACTTTAGTATATTTCTAATTAAATGTTTTGTAATATTTTCGTTCCTATTCTAAACAATAAGCAGAATAAAGGTTACTTTCCTTCAATATTCAGCAACCCTTCAACTTTCTGTATAAGCTATTGGTTATTTTTATTATATTGTAATTTCTCCTAATATTTACCCTAATAAAAATATTTAATAATACGACACACTACTAGTACTTTGGAATAAACTAGTAACACAGATCACCCTGCTCCGTGAACACTGGACTTTAATTAATCTAATACTGTTTGAAGAAAATAACTGACTTAAAATTGGCAAAATGGCTTAAAACTTATTCCAATGAGCGTCTCTAGACAACACGATCCAAAAATATCCATATACGCTATACTTGCTTTACCTTTTGGTCAGATCTTCCTCCAGCACAATTAAACCAGTATATACCTGCAGCATCACCCAAATGGCTTAAAACCTATTCCAACGAGTTTCTCTCATCATCTTGATTCCAAAAATACCCATATACGCTATGCTTGCTCTACCTATTGGTCAGCTCCTTCTCCAGGCCAAGTAAACCAGGATACATCTGCAGCAGCACCCAAATGGCTTAAAATCTATTCCAACAAGTTTCTCTCGTCACTACGATTCCAAAATACCCATATACGGTATGCTTGCTCTATACCTATTGGTAAAGCCAAGGTACTCCAGGCCAAGTAAACAAGGATGCACCTGCAGCAGGACCTGCGGGACTCTGCAGGTCTGCAGGACGAATTTGCCGCCACCTGGTGGTACTTAAGGTCACCCAGAGAGGCTGCATACCAAATTTGGTGAAGATTGGTCTATCGGGAAGTCTTCGAACATACAGACAAATAAACGCACAAACGCACAGCATGCATCAGACTATATGGCCCGTACTACGTAATACTACGGACGGGCCAAAAACGTCATTTAGTTAGACAACTATGGCAGTTATAAATTAACTTGCGATGGAGAAAATCGGTAATAAATACTTCGGTAGAAGTTAGTATCACAAGTCTGCTGGTGCGTATAGAATGGTC
>JAOPUG010000036.1:27762188-27773079 GCA_027564375.1 Micropterix facetella | reverse complement strand
GGGGGGGGTATGGCAGCTTAGGGGGTTGGGGGTATGGCACGGCAGCCGTAAAAACAAATATTTCTAAATCAGATGGCTTTAATTATAGGTGGTTCATGTAATACTGCCTACAAATTTATCATATGAATATATGATTTTATGCTGAAATTTATGTGCGGAAATGTGAGACATATTGCGTGCCTTTAGGATGCATTGGGCTGCCAGTTCACGATTGTGTTTTCTCTCATCAGTAATAATTGCAAGTAGGATTCTCTCAGCAAGGTCAAAATAGCTATTACGTTGAATGACAGGATCGATTATATTTTTCAGATCTTCTAGTAGGTGCCTGGAGGCCGAAACGATGAAAAATAGATGTCGCGTCCCATCCTTACACGATGGAGATGTCTGGAGAACTAATAGAGGATCAAGATGGAGAGTCAACGTTTACAACAAATACAGCCAAAGTTGTTAAATTTTCTGATGTTGTCTCGAGACGTAGTATTCCGTTAGCACACGTGAGCCATATGTCATTTTTCCTGGAGAATTATTTGCCAGTTTTCTAGGAAATCACTTAAAAGCACCGCTGAGACCATCTTGTGCAAGTAATTTTGTACTCAAATATTGGGCCAATTCTGAAAGCCATTCTCCTTCTATGTGTTTACATTTTTGAACAGGCAATTGTTCACAAATTTGAGTGTTTTTCCCAATACTCCAGTGTAAGACTTAGGTCCCGAAGTACACCCATTTAGATGGAGAAACAAGAGTAAGTGTCTGAAAGGTAGTTCGTTCATATGTAGTAATTCATATGAAGAAGTTCAGATATAGTAAATTATCCACTTTTTTATCGAATTGTAGCCTTTTCTCAAGCAGTCGTATAATACCACCATACTTTCCAGTATCTACATTTATTCCATCACTACCGATTGCCATAAGATGCTATTGGGAAATTCCTTTCTTTGATAGAAACCCTGTGATCGTGTTTTCTATTCCTTTCGCCGAACCAGTATCAGGTCCTATGTAACTCATATAAATAGATCCCTGTTTTTAAATTAGTGAGATAGTACTGTAGTATTTACCACCTTTTTTATAATATTCAAAGTGTTGTCTTTCCTTCCATTAAAGTATAAAGTAGAAACTTCTGGAATGGTGACCTCTTTCATTAACTTCTGTCTAGTTTTAGTTCTCTCTCTTCGTAACTTATGTCTGTCAATATCCTCTATATCAGACCCAATGTCGAGCAAAATAGATGACGCAATCGCTGCTGCTGCCCTATAAGAAACTCCATTTCTATCACATGTCATCGATAAAATAGGAAAGTCGATGCATGAGGATATTTTCTTTTTCCTTAAGTGTGTTTCAGGACTCATCTGTACTACTTTGCATTTCAGATGCCGATGAATTTGACAATACCACAGAAGTTCTTACTTGTAAAACAGCTAAGGTCGAACTGGTATCCAAGGATGTATCTGGGAGCTTTTTCGTTTTTGTTTCCTTTTTAGGGTTTTTTGTAATTTCTTCATAACGGCTACATCGATTCCACCTATTACCATACTACGAGAAGTTCGTTGATCAATTAAAAAGGCTTGTTCTTGTTTAGGGACTTTTTTTATTTGTTGGACACATGCACGTAAATTTCCTGCACTTCCAAGCTCATATATATAAAAATAACTTACTATTTTCTCGAAAATTTTCTAACTTTCTTGGACAGAAATTATTGTAATTTTTTGCATTTATATATGATTTTAACATCTGTATAAATCGTGTGCTTGTTGCTATTAGAATAGATGCAGTTCACCATATATTTTTAATCCTGGATATTACTATATTTGCTATTTGTGAAAATGTGGGCTCTTTTGCAGTTTTCAGTTACAATTTTATTTGATGTCACATCCGTTCTTAGTACTTCATTACATCTTCATACGTAGGTAAAACATTCTCTTTTATCATGTCACAAATATCGACAAAAAGAGGACATTTGAATGCATTTCGAGTTCTTTCTATGCTTCACACAAAACAAAATTGCGCAAATTTGTTAAATAACCGAGCGCCCATTATTTCACCTCAATAAACAATAGTGCACTGTCGCGACAAGTGAAGCTGCAAATTGTCGCCCCGCATTCCCTCGCACTCCCCTTATTTTAAGTATTGAACATAATATCATACTTTATTTGTATTGTATCGATGATAGGCTTAACTGTTTATAAAGAAATTTCACTTATATTCATACCATCAAACTTAAGTAAAATATCAATTTTTGTGAAAGGTTAATGACCCGGCGGAGCCAGTTACTCTAAACTACATCAATATTTCGCGTGTAATTTTAGCCTAAATAGCCGCAAATTTTCACTACTAGGTTACAATAAAACCAAAAATATTTTTTCACCCCATGCTACTAGAGTTAGGCAGTCAGCTAATTTCAATTTATAGCCCTAATCTATTAAAATTCCTTGGTAAGAATTGTTTTACGGTACGGTCTAACCTATACTTATAATTTCAGTCTTTTTATTTCCCCAAAAAAATCGGGTTTGTTTTCGAGCTAAATTTAGAAATCGAGTTCGCACCGAATCTTCACGTTTTGAGTTTCTGGGAATCCAAAAAAGCAATTTCTGGAAAATATCTTTCTTTGTGTTTGTATGTATGCGTGAGTTTGTGTGTGTGTGTGTGTGTGCGTGTGCGTGGGTCTGAGTTGGTGTGTGTGTGTGCGTGTGTGTGTGTATTTGTGTGTGTGTGTGTATGTGTGGGTGTGTGTGTGTGTGTATGTGTGTGTGTGTGTGTGTGTGTGTGTGTGAGAGGGTGTGTTATGTAACCACTGTATCACGGAAACTACACCACCAATAATGACTAAATTACATATAAAATAATTCATCCTAATTCCGAGATTTTAAAAGCTGATAAGAGATATCCGCTATAATAACATCGTTAATACTGGCCCTAGAAATATAAATACATGTGACTTAGAATTCTAAGGACCATTGCTTACAACTCTTGCGTACATCACTTGTCGACATCTTCAGCGAGTCTCGAACACTTTTCAATTAAAAATGTTGTAACCTGAAAATATATACTAGAATATAAATCCGTTATCTTTAATGCTAGAATGAAAAACAAAAGTATCTTATGATTCTAAGAATAATGCCTCTAACTTTATTGTTAGTCATTTTTTAAATTATCTTCAGTGGTTTACGACATGGATTATTAACATGTTGAAATCATAGATAGAAAATGAAAACTGAAAATTGCTATTACTATAGCCGATAGAAAATTAATTCTATCGAAAAGAATAAAACAAAGAAGATTGAAAATCGAATGCAAATAAATTATCGCACGTATTACAGCTAATTCTTAGAACAGCAGCACGTTGTTTATTCTATCATTTATTTAAATATAAGTAACCTAACATTACAGATTGGTATGCTTAAAAGTAATGCCGATGCGCTACTTAAACAAATACTATATTAAAGTAAATATTTTTTAAAAAATCGATAAAAATACATTTTACACTATTTTAAATACTAACATTCGTTTCACATTACACTATGCTTAACTGGAGAGTTAAGCATAGTAGACTGTTCAATATTTTGATTATCTTACTATAATGACCTGCACGTATGATACGATTGCTCTTTAAATACGACTATAATACGAGCACTCTTAACACCAGGCGGCTGTAACTCCCCTAGCGCTAGCGCGCCGCAGCGTGTCGGGTCATACGTAATTAAACTGCCCGCCAGTATGGTCTCTGTTTCTCCCATAAGTTGTTTACATACGCCATATTTTCGCACCTGAGTCTATGACTAAGGCAATTCGAAACCTCTTCCAGAGGGTTTCTCCAGCTCCTCTTACATCCACCGCATCTTCAGCTCGTCCGTGCCGTCTTCGTGACGCGGAAGAGAGCCGCACCTGCCAGTCCTCGCCCGGTTACCGTCCCTCACAAAACCGGATAACGAAGACAGGCACTCTATAACATCAGCAGCAAAGCATCATCTGCCACATGCTATCGTGCACACCATCAACCTCTCCGTGACGAAAAGCGAGGATAAGAAAGGTACCATCAGATCCGTAATTGAATGTCCACGGTTATATCCGTTCTTGAATTGTTGCCACCTATTGAATTACGTAACATTTATAACGCTACTATGCAAATTGTAGCTGTGCGGCACAAAATACTTTGGTTTTTGGCTTTGCCTCCGCCAGTCTCAAATTACTAGAATACCACCACACAAACTCCTTTTAGCGGCTTTAACTTGAGAACAATCTGAAAATGATTGATAAAACGTAAATTACTCTCTTTTATATAATTTACATTATAAAGGCGCCAAAGCGCAACGTATGTACATCCATGTTCTACAAGCATAACATTCAACAAGCTACATTAGTCGGCAAGGTGTATTCTTTATAATCCTCTTACAATCTTGCGTGAGATATACCTAAAGTATTTTTGCTATCGCAAACCATATTTGACTTTCTTGTACATTTGCATCAGTAAATTATAACCTTTTTGATGGGACAATAAAGACCCTTATTTACGAGACAGGCCGACTTTTCATTTGAGGTTGGTAACGAAATATGGAAAGCGACGAAAAGTCTAACATTTATGCGTTCTGAATTATCAAGAGCTAGCCATCTAATAAAAATTCCACGATTCGATGAGCTAGGTTTGGTACGGCTAAGGTCACAGCGACCCTGAGGCCGTGACATAGGAGCATCACTCCTTTGTATGCGCATGCAGTTGGGGAAGCTTCCGGATATCTGAGTAGGTTGGTTTAGAGGGTGACGGGGCTGGCGCCCGGGCTTTTTGTCCAGCATCCGTTGCGTACCAAGCAATTGCCCTGGAGTCTAACGAGCTATCAAAGAGAGCGCAGATGTCAAGGGATCTGTGATAAAATTTCGAGGTCGCTGCACTACCATCGGTCTATCAATTATAATATGTATATGGTGTGCATGCTCTCTAAACATTAGGTAATTAGGCATCGATGTATAGTTAGCCGGCGCGTACAATGGTAAATGTTCAAGTATTTGTGGTAAGTACACATTCCATTTGATGATGTTATAGGCGTAGATAATACACCTGCAAAATTCAAATCTATTGTAGCATATCATGTCTAAAATGAAGCTCGATGGATAGAGCTTAGGATAGAAACCGAATTCTCAAAAGTAGATATATCTCAATTTTTTTCTCCGGATACGCTCAATCATCAGGGTGTATTTGACCATATTTCCACATCAGATGACAGAGTTGTATTCCAAGATACTTCGAATAAGTGAATAAGTCCATTCGCAAATGTATGCCGCTTCATCAATACGAAATATGTATATGATACCATATGAAATCGAAGACTGTCGCGGTTGATTGACATTATAAATAAGATTAAACGAATTTACCGCGTGAAGTATATAACACCCAACGTTTCGGCGATGTTGCAACCACCATTTTACAGGGTAGACCGACAGATTGCTGGTATATAGCCGCCGTTGTTCAGACTGCTGCCTTGAACAACGGCGGTTGCAACGTCGCTGAAGTGTCGGGTGTTATAAACTTCATGCGGTATATTCGTTTTTTTTTATTTATATATAATACCATGTATCAACCAGATTTTTTTCATATTCAACAGATTCACAGTGCGGCGGAGCCTCTTCATCTCATCGGATTTCATTAGAGGTGCGGCGGAGATCAGAATAAACAAGAGCGGCCCGGCCCGGCGCGGTTATTAGCCGGCGAAAAATTCGCAGGCGCGCCCAAATCCCAAAGGGTTTAACTCCGAAGAAAGTTAAATACGCTTAAGCCGAAATTGCTCCGCGAGAATTTTCGTTTCTTACTTTTATCCAGCGCACAAATAAAACGATAGATAGGCATCTTAATGCAATGTAAGGTTGACGGATCTTTAACTCCGTCTAAGAAGTGTTGTGTGGATTGCGTAAGGGACGAAATATTGATTTTGACGATATGTACATCATAAATGTATACTAGGCTCAAATTCCAATAACAATGTGCAAACACAATTCTTAACACAAGGTTTAATAAAACAAAACATTACAGAAAACAATATAAATTTTTATTGTGTGAAAATATATAGGTAGAAATTTTATTACAAAATAAACTATAATGTTGATGGCAAAACCAATCGATTAAAGAGTTATCCGGTTAAATTTCTTCAGGATAACCAGCTATTATAATCAGTGTAGTATATCAAAGAAATTACCTCATTACGGGCAAAAAAATACTCTAAAATTAAAATTCCTGTATAGCTCTCAAATTTATTTGTTTTCTCAAATTATCAGTCTATTCAGAAAAATCTGAAATAGCTATTTATTTAAGAAAGGTACTCTTAGTTGTGATATTTTTTTTCACTTGGCTAACATCATCCGCTAATTCAATATTGACACTTAGTGACAATAAGTTTTTGTCCAGCCAGTGTTTCATATTCGGGGGAGGGGGGTACTTTCTTGCTTTTGCCTAAACAGGGCAAATATAGGAATTATGATTAACCAAATATTTAATTTTCGTTGGCGTAATTAAATTAGAATACATTCTTTGGAATCTGGTATTCGGAGCTCAGATGTACAGCGGTCTATGCAGAACTTTTGTGCTTCCCTTTGCTTATAATTTGTTCCCAAGTCTCTATGTTTTCTTAAAATTCAGTATCTTCGAGGGAACATTTCCTTTGCAGTTTCCTTGATCTCACTTGGGTTCAGAATTTGTCTTCCCAAGTGTCGGACTACATTAGTAGTCCACGCTCTCACATACTGACTCCCACCATCCCCCCCCCCCCCCAATCCCGAGGTCATAATTGGCAAGACATACTTGGATACCTACCATAACTCCAAACTTAATACTCAATGCACTGGTGGCTACTGGAATGTTTTTCAGCCTTTTGCACATTTGCTCCTTTTGTTAAAATCCTTGTCAAATGATCGTTTTCTTTTCAGGAAAATTCAAATCGCTCTCCTACATAATCAACCATGAGCTGACGCAGGCCCAACGCGACTCACTGGCGAACAGAGTGTACCGCGCCATCGAACACGTCGGAGTCGAAGATTTGGCTCTGCTTTTGGCACTGCTGATGAAAAACGAGTCTTTTAAGAATATGGTCCTGCGTGAGATTCTGAACTTTGCGACCAACGATTTAAAATTGGCTTTGGTGAATCGGGCATGATCGTAGAAATTACAAAAAGTTGACGCTTTTGAGATTGCATGCATATGATTTATTGTTAAATTCTCAAAATCGAAGCATTTTTTTTTATAGAATATTATTGATATTTTATGGTAGAGATGTAGTGCTCTCCCAAGCTCCGGTAACAGTTTTATAAATAAGACAAAAATGGATTTTACTGCATCAATTTTGTAGCACCCGAAGTTTCGGCGATGTTATATTCGCCGTTGTGCAGTGTAGACTGACTACTGTTAGTTGTCATTCACTGTTGTCTATTGCTACGTATTTTAACGTGGTGTATCATGTTTTGCGTCTGCACTCAGCTATGGGCATTGAGAATATTTTAAAAAGAGGGTTCCATATGGCAGAGTTTAAAACTTTCATGTTTATTGAAGTTAGGGGTTCTACTTACTTCTATGGCTTCCCAGATCTTGCGGGAAATACATTCGTTCTTTAGATAGCACAATGGGATTTTGAAACTGCATCCAGTGGTTCAATCCATTTTCCAAGATGTGTTCGCTGACCGCTGATTTTTCTCGCTGAACGTTTTTAATAGCCTTAATCGCCGAAACATCAGTGCTACAAAATTCACGCTGTAAAATCAATTTTTGCCTTACTTATAATGTCTAACAACTTCGATAATCTACTATTTCACATTCCGTTGATATTTTCCTGCTCTCTCTGTTATTAGCTCTCTAATACCACTTATACGCAATATATTTATTCTTATAAGATCCCTTGCGTAGGTGCAGTAAATCAGCATCCAGCGATGAATTTTCCTCCGTAAATCCTGTGCATGCACTACAACTGATATTATGAAATTTTATTGGGATTTGTATATAGTCGATAAGGGTTTAATGAGATCTTTTAGTAACTAAATTGATATTGTCGATCTTTAATATAGGACGAATAACGCCACAGATTTGGGATTCACAGTTATTATTTGACAAGATAGACTAACAACCCGAACTCATTTGCGTCAAATAAATGCGCAACGCAATGTAAAGAAAACTTAATAGACCACACATTACAAATGTCCGGACGTCATCTGAACAAGTTTAATAGCGGAAGCAGAGCAGACCTGTGGTATTTATATAATAATGTTGCATTTACGAGTTTCCTAAAAAAGTAAAGAGTAAGAAGAAGAAAAGGCGCCTTCCATTTTAACTTTCTATCTTTATAGTCATCACTTGTAGTATCTTACAATAATCCCACGTAAAGAAGGCTCAGAAGTTCCACGCCTAAGGAGGCGACAAGCCTAACTTTAGAGAGGTGGCTGGTTCTTCCCAGTGTGGGAATACAGAATGAATGGCCTATGGGAGAGGACCATTGTAGTCAGTGCATCGCTCGCTAGACAGCAATTTCCAAAATCTCTGGCAGAGCTGGGTACTGATGAAAATCAGAAGAGCCAGGAATGGCTTGTGGTGATCACAAACCTCAAACCGTGACCCGAAGTGAAGTTGTCAATCATGACGGAAAGCGAGTTGCCTCACCCATCGTCTGCACTACGTTCTTTCCCAGTTGTGAGGCGACGAGTATATAGACGCCGTCTATATACTCGTCTGCTGATAAGATCTGAAAGTCTGCTGATGAAACATAACGAAGGCCTGTATCGAGAACACTGGAAGATTCCACACAGCAGGGACGAAAAGAATGGGCACATCGTGACATTCTCAATAGTTGAGCCCTCTGTGGAGACGCTTCGGAAAACCGATTGCAGGGCCACTCTTGGGTTTAGAAAATTAACTTTCAAGATCAAGGGTGGGTCAGCAAATCCCCCAGAAACAAGGGCAAACCGTCCACCTCTAATAAGGCAAACAAATACCTCTACACACCCAGCAGGAAAAAAAGCCAGTAAATCGGCCTCTTCCCACTAAGACTATCGCGGTTGTCTGACATTATAAATAAATAAAACCAATTTACCGCATGTTGCACCTGATGTTTCAACTGCCGTTATCCAGGGTAGACTGTCTGTCTACCCTAGACAACGGCACTTGCAACATCGCCGCAACGTCGGGTGTTACAAACTTCACGTGGTAAATTCGTTTTGTCTTATTCATAATCTTCCCACTAAATTTGCTGGGAGCAGAGGAACACTTAATGAAAGGGGTCAAAAACCTGGACGTGGACAGCTGCATCACCATCGGACAGCATTTTAGTCTACCCTAGACAACGGCGGTTGCTAAAAAACTTCACGCGGTATATTCGTTAATCTTATTTATTTATAATGCATATAATATGTCTGAAACCAATGTTTCAAATGATTCGACTGATATATTTTCTGATCACAATATGTATAGTACTAATAAAGGTGAATTTCCTATGCGTTACCATTGATTGAAATCAATTGTGTTACAATTATTATTATAGATATTTTTTACAATTCTGACTGGTTGTCTTTTATTTCCTTCCGCCCCAAATAATACTCAATTATATTCAAAATATTTTATTTAATATGGTTCACAGAATGGCACATTAAAAAAAGCAATATCAAAACTAAAAAACACAATATACAATATATTCTCAATTAGGGCTATATTTACATGTATGTGCCGGCATCTTAGCCAGAGTATCAATATCTCGATGCCCAATTTACCCTGTGTCTGCTACGGTGTGCGGTGACTTAGTGATCCAGAATTCTCAGGTTGCCAGAGACTATCTTGTTCTCGAGAGTCGCCCCCGACGGGATGTCTATACGGTCACCGTGGTTCGCAATTATAATCACAGTACCCTGAGAAAATAAAGTAACATATTTTATTATAGTTATTATTCATTAAAGCAGTGGTTTGCAACCAAATATCAAAGGAGAGCTACTTTGTGACATTGCCAGTTAATTTTTTATTATTTATTTATTTACAACTTGACGTGAGTGACCCTGACCTTTTGAGTTACCCCAAATCGTCACACACATATGCATACATTTACCTTGCTAAAAAATAATACATAACTAATAATTACTAAATTTTGATTTAACAACAAGGTCCATCTATCTCACTGTCCGATCCATACAGGTGATTCAACAATCCAACTGCTTTGTTCAGCGGAGATGCCTTCCCGTGCATGGTTTTTGATAACCATTTTGCAACCATATTATGCCATCTCACTCTGTTGTATACTTCTCAGGCACAAATAGACTGACCCGAAAAAGAAATTTAGAGTTGTCCACTTGGCCTTTCATTAACTTGCTGATGTGTGTCAACAACAGGAGAGGCATCCGCTGTACGAAACGACCAGCAGAAATTTGGTTGGATAGATTTGAGGGTATCCAGGACTGGATAGTATCTAAATTCCTTATATAAGTGCCTGACAACTTTCTTCTGTACTTTTTCTATCTGTAATATATACAATTTTTCATGTGGGCTCCAAATAATGCCGTTATTCCGCTTCCACAGTTAAGTATATTTATGTGCATTCAAGTTTAACTGATCAAAACATAGCACGAGATCCTAGATGACATTTTTCTTGGTAAGCACTTTTCCATCGATAGCGTAGTTTAATTTTGCATTCGAGTGTAGTTTATAACTGAGCACTTTGATGGATTAAAGGCCCATATTAATAAATCGGATATTTGAAAAGCGTGTTAGTCTAAGTGGTCTTGGTGGAGGATGTTACTTAAGCAAATATTTTTACATCATCAGCATGAAGTCGACATTTGTTTGATGATAAGACGCTCAGAAGATCATTTATCATTAGTAAAAACAGAAAAGGCCCGAAAATCGGATTTTGACGCGTGGAGTTTGAAGCACCCCGGCATTCAGGCG
>JAOPUG010000036.1:27686791-27701473 GCA_027564375.1 Micropterix facetella | reverse complement strand
GAAATCAGTTGTCGTATTAAAACGAACAACAATTTACTTTTTCGCCAGAAACAAATGTCACTCGCAAATGTCAAATGCCGCTATAGCGCCTTTTGAAAGGACAGCCTCGGCGCGAGTACTTTGACGCGGGAGACGTATGCGCTCCTGATAGATCCCGGTAGTTGAATGCACATGAATGTAATATCAGTTTTATTTTCTATAGTACAGTTAAACTGTAACACATACATATGTGAATAAATATTAAAACCATTATTGTCTGACTAGATGTCTGGGTATTATGAAATAATATCCAATGAAAAACCTATTTTCTTAATATAAGTCGGAGAAGAAAAACTAGCAATGGAGAAGCGAATTCTTTTTCTCAACATCTTTATCAATAAAGAAAAAAATAATTAAAGCATAGAATGAAATTAACTACGAAAAGAACAGAAAGAAAGCAAAAAAAGGCAAAATCATTCGGTGATCCCAGGCGGTCCCCATCCAAGTATTGACCGCGCGAAATGCTGCTTAACTTCGGTGATCGCACGAGAATCGACGTATTTAAAGTGGTATGAACGTTAGCCGCGGCGCGATTTTAATAATACATAGGTATATTGATAATTGCCCATATTTTACCAACATCGACGGCTTTTATTTTACGACTTCTTCCACCAATATGAGCCCCTGGTCATTCATTATAGAATAGTTATAAAAATAAATGCCCTGATCAACATCGGCTGGCGGGTGGTTAGCTACAACATAACTCCGAAAAATATTACTTTAGCCCCCCATGTGGCCAAGTCTTGAAAACGATAATTCGAGTGAAATGAGTCCGATTTAGACAAATCTTTCGGCAATCAATAGTCATTGTCAATGCGCAGAGCCTTAAGCCCTCTGTCGCCCGAGGAGAAGAGCGCTGTCTTCCGAAACAGAGGCAGTCACCGAGGCCCACTCGGACTTCTCTTTTATGCGCAAACTCTAGAAAAAAGTCACACGAGGCTAGATCTAGTGAATACGGAAGGAAGGGAATGATAGTTTACCCCTGAGAATCCAATCTTCAGGCCACAGTGCCCCGTGAATGACCTCACTAGCATGCTTAAATTATTTCTATTTAGTGCAAAAGCCTCGTGGGCAGTCTTACGGTTGTAAGGTTTGATTAGCGCTTATTACATGCCAGGTAACGAAAGATCATTCATAATGACGATTTGCCTTTGCAAAATAAAGCACAATATGGTTGATTAAACAAAATAATTAATCGTTGTTTAATGGTGTATTCAAAAGTGTCAAATTAAAGAAAACGTCGGTATCATGGACACAACATTATTTGAATTTCCTATTTTTTTCCATTTTATCGTGTTTATTGTAACATCGAAAGGTTATTGTCAACCATACGAAGTTTTGGAAAGCTTTTTCTCTCAGAGCAATTAAAGCGGACGAATATTTGCGACGTCATGAGTTTTATCTCTGAAGTAACATTTGAGCCCCTTCTACACAGTAATTCCGCTTAATTGAGGGAGTCATTACAAGAGTGGCACAATAGATCTCTTGTGGTTTACGTGCTCATTTCAGGTAGTTCTTTTAAACTACCCTGAACAGCCCAATATATTATACATATATACAAAAAGCAATCATATGGGTTGAAGTTTGACAAACCCTTGGGTTTTCTTCCTGCCCCAGTTTTAATTTATAACTATGATATGATAGTTTCAAACTATTTTAGATATACGTCAACACCGGTGTAGAGTGGAATTGCAAATTAATGCACTTTTATAACTAAAATAATTTCAGAGGAGTCTCAAAGCGCATTCTCACGAGTCAAGTTTAGTTGACCGACATAAGTGGAATAATACTTCAATAAGTTTTAGTTCACATATTTCAATAGAAAATGATCGACCATTTTAGTTCTAAAATGGCGATTAATGTAGTTATATGTATTTGTGGACATTTGGTTGCAGTTTTATTAATAAAAGGACCGAGTAAAAAAAAATATGAGCAAAAGTCGTAAGAAACGTCGTTTTTTGGTAAGGCAGTGGATATTAAGAATAATACAGTGATGCAACAAGCATTCCCATCAAAATAAAAGCTGCAAATAACTTTAAGATATTTAACACCTTATATCAAAAATCAAACACAAACACGTGTGCAGCGGTCAGTGCAAGAGACGCAGTCGGCAAAAGTTGACTGCCTAGTTCACACGCTTCAAGACAAGTTTAAACTTAAAAGCAATTCGTGATGACACTTAACTTGTACGACAGTTGACTGGGTCGAACTTTTTTTGGTCAACTACAAAGTTGATCAACTGTATTGAAAGAAAAGTTCTCACTACAGTTTTCATTCAAAGTTTGTTGATCAACTAAAATCGATCAAATAAGCTTGACTCGTGAGAACGCGCCTTCAGAAAATACCAAAATACTCGAAATTGATTAATCTAATTTGATGAGTTTTCCTCTATTACTGACCTAGGGGGGCGAGTTGGAGCCAGTTTACAGTTTCAACTAGGTCAGAGACGACCGTTTGATATTTTATCTTTTTTTGAGTCGCAACTACGACCAATCGCGTTGTTCAATTTTCTTCCAAATTTTGCTTGAACGTTAGGTATTTTAAGTAAGTAATTAAAAACGACTTATATGTAGGGATTTTTATGTTTTAGCTTGTTTTATTTTTACATTTTATATTAAATAAAGTGATCTTAGTTGGCTGGTTGGTTCAATGAAAGTGAATGTCCTTGGAAGGACTGGTATAATGGAGGGATCATTTTACAGTTTCCATAGTGGCACGATATTACCGTATGGGTACTACATACTTGTGTAAATCGTAGCGTGCTGATTGCCTGGCAATATTGAGTTATGGCAATGATGCTACACACTGATTTCACAGTTTTAAAGGTTGAGCGACATTGAGGTAGGTTTAGTGCAAAGATGCAGCGTATATAATACTGCCAGAATTGTAAAGTCTACAAGGACGTTTTACATGCCAGAAATGATCTTACGCCATTATGCCCCATATATTATCAAGCATGGTGACACATCTGGATAGACCCGTGTCCTTGTTTGGCCATTATTTTAGTCAGGAAGTGCGTTATTCATGGAGCTGACATCTTTATTTTTTTCTTACAGTTCACAGAGCTACGATGTAGCTCAAATTCCGAGGACTGCTTTGATCCTACAAGTTTATAACTAACTTTTTTATGTTGGATTGTTATTGTACTAAATATGACAAAGAATTGACTTTTTAAAATATGATTTCTGCCTGTTCATTTCTTTCAATATTCATGTGGTAAGATAAAATCATTTCCCCATTAGGTATTATTTTCCAGCGATGAAAAATTAAGTACCCAAAAATATTAATAGGTGGATTAAGAAGAAACGCTTAGATATTGTGCCTTATATGGCTGAATATATTATGTCATAAGCGGCAAACATTTCGCATATGAAATTTGAAAATATATAGACTTTTAACTTAGGACGTAGTAACAAAATATTTATTCTTATTAACAATTCAAAAGTGTATATGTATAATGATAACTGCAATGTTTGTACACCGAGTTTCAGCAAACGCTGAGGTAAATTTACCAGCGTAATCATCGCATTCCTAACATAGCAAAGCTTTTTCCTGTAACGTGTTGTGTTTTTCAAGATGTACAACTATGTTTTTTAATAATCATTCCGATCGAGCTGCGCGGGCGGCCAGTGGCCAACTGAGGACCGGCCTGGCGACAAAGGGGCTACGGGTACAACTGTATCGGGCTCTGAACAATTAGGGGGCCACATGCAAAAAAATAAAAGATATATTTTAAAATAATCACATTGGTTTTTCTCCTTCATTATTTTTTTTAAAGAATAGGTTCATTATGTATGATTTACTTTAAATGTCGCATATTTACCATGCGATATTTGAAGATTTTACCGGTCCTTTAGTATTATTGAATACGATTTACCAATTGCAAATAGAAAACATTTTTCCAGAAGTGAGCATTTCAGTGCGTATTTTCTGCAGTCTGCAATCACAGTCGCGTAAGGTGAGCGAGCCTTTAGCAAGCTTTCCTTAATAAAATCTACATACACGGAACATTTAATCAAGAGCGATTGAATAGTTTGGTGGTGTTATCTAGAGCATGAAACAGCATGAGAAATAGATTTTAGTGACGTTACAAAGGACTTTGTCGCATTAAAGGTAAGAAGGCTCATTTAAAGTTAAAATATATTTTGTTTCTAGCGATAAATAATTTAAAAAATATTTAATTATTTTATTACGTACCTACCCAAATACACACAAAACTAAGTATAGCAGACTATTACTTATTACTATAATATACTAACTACCAGACGCAAAACTAGGGATCAGGAGGGCCCATATCGGAATTAGAATAACGGGCCTCAACATTTCTGTCGCCGGGAGTGACTGAGGGGGGCTAGACCATATAATCACGATACATCACTACGTTGAAGTCGACAAATTAGCCTTATTTTCGGTGTTCCCTCACGAAAGTAATGAAATATAGTTCTGACTGTCCCTACATTGACTTTATAACAAAAACACCTACATTTTTTTTTGATCATATTAATCTCACGAAACGCTTACAAAGTTTACGGCAACATTTGCACGATACATACCTATTTTTGATTTCATAAAGGTTGAAAACCAACTACTTACGTTTGCCACTAAATCAACAAATTTCGAGTGAAAACTTAAGTTTATTAGTTGCTTAAACCCGCTCTTAATCTGCCGAGTTTTCACCCTTTAAGCCAATGACTGCACACAATTTGGAAGGTAACTACCCCTGGAGTAAACTTTATATCGATCTTAAGCGAAGTAATAACGAGTTCTGTCAAACTTTTTACTTTGTACTATACAAGGAGAGTGGAAATCGTACGGCGCCGCTCGGCTACGCCGCTGAGACTATGACAAGGGAAGTTTTTGTAATTAATTATTAAATCTTTAAGTGTGGCTCGCCCCGAGAACAATTTTCCTCAGCAGCCAGGGCACGGTATAAAACAGCCCAATATATCAAGGAATTCAATTCCTTAGCGTAGAATTTTTAGAGAGAGAGAAATCGGAACGTGTTTTAAGTGTTATACGTCGGACCAGACCGGCCCTATATCGCAATTTATCTCTATCTCTATCAACCGCACTTCAGTCTTCTGTCTCTTCTGAAAGGCGGCAAACCTCTGTCTACGTTGCTAACATGTGATGCTCTGAAATTACATTTATTTTACATCCATGTAATAATTCTCTGTTTCACAGGACAACAGCATTCACAATATTTATTAGGTTCTTATTTATATAATTGCCGTTTCTTCACACTGGCCAATTAGAACTTTATGTCTCAACCATCCTAAATCATTTCCCTCCCTTCTGCTGTTTTCTCCTTCTCTCTGGCTAATTTTAATGTTTAGAATAACTCTTAGGTAGTCATACATAGGTTAACATTTACTAACCTAAGACTGCCTAAACTAAACTAAGGCTACCTCTAAGAAACGATCTACCAGCAAATATAAGAAACTCAACTTCGGTAGCATTTTTCAAGACTCCTCAACTTAAATACTTTTATCTCTGTAATGTTTAACCTGTTCTTTCTTTTCCTATGTCTCTCTATCCAAACATATTCCGCTCTGCAATTTATTAGTCCAAATATATTATTGTATTTACTATTTGTTTTGGTTTAAATGTAGTCACTCTTACTTATGCCCTCTATACGCAACGATAGGTTAAACCTTGGATATTTCCGATTGGCAAAATCTCGCCGTTTTGTATATCTATGTAAACAATGATTTGTTATAATTATTAATTTTAATATTAGCACATGGCTATCATATTTTCACTAAAACATGGGTTAGCTGGAAGATAATGCGGTAAGTTGGTTATAAACTCGCTTTTTGTAACTATAAATAACGATTACGATTTATTATTATTTTTATAACTCGAATTATTTCGGTTTAAGTTGAAATGCCAAATTCAAAAAAATTGTTCATTCAACGCAATGTTCAAATTTTAATTCAAACAATTCCTTTTCCAAAATTAGTTATTCATTTATTTTTTGTCGTTTGTTATGGCTCGTATATATTTGTGTGCAATCATAGAAAGTTAAGTATTTGTATTCCATCCTGGCGGCAACGCAACAGAGACGGCATGAAATATCAATAAATTGTATGAACCAAACACAAGGAATGAATGCAATGTGCGTTATTGATTTGAACGCTTCCGTTCTGGTAATTAGGACCTCAAGAATGAACCTCGTGGATGAACGGAGAGTAAGGTGATAGTGGTGATTTAGAGACGATAGTGGAAGCAGATTCGGTGTAAACTACGGCAGAACTAGCAGCAGCTTAAACGTGCAGAAGAGACAAAACAATATTGAGTTTATTGAGTAAAATCGCCAAAGTAAAGAGCTCGAAAAGTTGGTACCGTATTAGCTTAAGGAATGCCAGCTGCAAAAACCCGTCTGCAGTTGCATTCTTTACTGAATTAACGTTAAAATTAAAGGATTCTGAATCGGATTTTCAATTGCCACGAAAAATAGATATTGTTCATGACCGTCAGTATTCATCACATTGTTTGAATCCAGGAGACACAGCTAGGCAATGTCCAAAACGGAAGATCTTTCAGAAGAAGCTCGTGGCTACGGACTGGTCTGTGTCGATTTTATCTATTACTGCTTCTTGTGATCTGGCACTACAGTTAACGCAAATATGGACTATCAAGAACTTTAAACAATCACGAAGAAGCTCGTGATTAAACAACATACCCTGGTCAGTCGCTCGTCGCCACCCCTTCTGCATGGCAACGCACGACCTAACTTTTCACAGCAGTCACAACATTGCATGCTGGAGTTGCGACTGGAGACTCTTCGTAGCTGATTTCTGTGCTTTTATATCTGCAAATAATAATTAATTTGATGAAACATGAATAATTTCATCTACTCTAAATTTGATATTTACTTTCGATATTTATCTTTGCTAAAATTTCAAAATCACTCAATCGTCATTTGAATAGGTTTTAAGAGGATGCCAGTCACCTCTCGGTCCATACAAGCGCTGTTTTGACTATAACTCGCAGGTTTACTACGTTTCGTTGATTTGAGTTACTGTTTGAGATATATACTAATGTAAAACAGTGATGTTTCAACTTCTATGGGCGAACCCGCTAACCCAGGGAGTTATAACCACTCTTGCCATCCTTTATCCCTAAGATGAACGCAAACACTTTGGACCACACAATCCATATTCAAACTGCGCCATCAGCACGTAAGAGTCCAGAGCCTCACCGCGAGGCACTGAAAAGTGCCTCCCAGTGGGCTTCCTCGCGCCCTTACTATCAAATTTGGACGGATTTCTCCATCATCCAATCTAGCCACAGATTCGAGGTCGCTTGCGCAGCCGCTACTTGACGTTTGCAGTAATTCGTAGTTCGAATTTGTCGCGGATCTGAGGCACCCTTTGTCCGTCAATCTCACTCGGGATCAGATGGCCAACGGATCGTTACTAAGGATAGGGGCGCCAGGTCACTAACTACCTCCGCTTCTTAGCTACATACGTTTTCAGAATCCCCCAGTTATTCGCCGTATTACGCAAACGATAGGCTGACATAACCCGATGCACAAACCGGCCAGTTACGGCCGAGGTCGGTCCAATTTACGGTTCAGCTCCCAGCTCCGGTAGCTTCTTCGAAGAGGGACTTAACCTGGAATGGCCGCTTGAACTCCGCCTGCGTGCTCCACATGTAAAGCAGTAAATTTTGTAAAAAGTGGATATTCAAAACTACTGACTACTTATTTAAAATGCCTGAATTATTTATAAGTGAGGATAACCACCTACATGAAACTCACTACCGCCTTTATGGAATGCTTCCAAAGCTGCGCCTCACACATAATCAAAAATAGTTTAACTATACCGACTAGTTCAAGCTTTCTAACAGCCTTTCGCCCTCAACAAGACAGCTGATTTAGACACGTTTGAGATACTAATAAAGGCCAAATAATTTCCACACATGCCCCCTACAAGTTAGACGAGTTCTATATGTAAGTATGTGGAAGCTTTCAAGATCTAGGTAGGTACCTAGAACAACTCATTGTTTTATCTTTCATATAGTTCTTTATTGTTATTATTATTCGGAACTCATTATTTCATCATATTTTGATTATGTAGCTATGTTATGTGTTGGTTTATCTACATAAGTGTGCCTTTTTTCGATCATTTGTAGTGTTTTATCAGCATTTCTATTACTATTTTATTATAATGTAAAATCATGAGCTGCATATAGCTCACCAACTCTTATTTTGTTTCATATTGCTTTAAATATTTTGTTATTTTTCAGTTAATTTATATTATTTTGTGATTATTCCAAATATTTATTTTTAATTTTACTGGTTATTTTTAAGGTTAACACTGAATTTTATTACATATTGTCTTGATTTTGTTATCATTATCTTCCTAATTCATTTTCTTGTTTTTTTTTTGTTTCACTTTTGTTCAATTTCTAATGTTTAACTACTTATTTTCGTTCGAAAATTTTATTTTTCGAACATTTAATTTTATACATAACGTTATAACATCATTTATTTCTTCTTGACGAATTTAACTTTTATTTTTGAAAGAAATTAATGATACTATTGCTTGTACTATAATATAATAAACTATAATACTATAATATTTCTAATACTATAGTACTCTAATACTATAGTACTATATTTTTATTGATATGTCCTATAATATTGTGTGCATTTTTTGTCTGGCACAGTTTTATATTCACAAAAAAGTTTTAATCAGCTGTTTCTTTATTTGTTTCAGTGAAACATGAACAGTGAAAGAAAATGTTCAGGCGCTGTTGGTACCACGGCACGGGCGGCTCGAGCGGCTCGAGCGGCTCGGGCGCTGCTCTGTGCTCTCCCAGTCAGACCGTTAACAATAAGCCAGAGTCACAGAAGCGAGAGCAACTCGCAATCAGGAAGCTTTAAATAAAATTCTCACCGACAAAAAAAGCATAATGAAAAAGTGGCCGTAAAATTTGAATAAGGCTTTGTGCGAGTGCTTCAGCCCGCGAGCACAACAGACCTAGGAAATTGTTGGCGTCACGGTCACTGTTCTCACGCCGCGCTGCGCGGGCTCATTTAATAAATATCCTGCGCCAAGGGGCTTGCGCTTTTATACAAACACGGCCTATGTTTTGACGTGAAAACCTATGACTGCGTTGGGATAATAGCTCATATGTTGATGCCTGCGTTCAGTGCAATACGCTTCTAAACACTAATGATTTTTACTGGTAAAAATCAGGTAATTTTAGTAGCGATCCATCCACTGAACGCAGGCTCCCTTCAACACGGCCGATTTTGTGCCTGTTATATCTCGACATTTATCTGTCCTGACATCATATGGATTCCAGTACATAGCCGATAACGTATAGCCGATAGCAATTAGCTACATAATCAGATGATACATCGTAACGCCAATTATTTATCAAAAATTTGAGAGAGAATACACATTCTTAGAAAGAAGATATTTCTTAATAACATTTTTAAACTTATAGCTATTATTAATTACTTTAATATGGCGAGGGAGTTTATCGTTGATGTCTAGGCCTCTATAGATGCTGGTAAACGTAAATTTGTTTATCCTTAGGCCAAAAGGTTGCACGTATTTGAGAATATTTCTGGTATCATGCTAGTGGATCTTGGCGTGTTGATTTGCATCTTTTTTTACATTGAGAAATTCGCAAACCGATTCGAGCACGAACAGGTCATACATTGTTAGAATTCCCAGATCTTTAAAATATGGATGACATGAAACTAAAGGGCTAACACTCATTATGGCTTTAATCGCCCGCTTTTGGAATAGGAAGACGCTATTTACAGAGCCCCACATCAGAAATCCATATCTGACATGTGACTCAACTAATGCATACTATGCGGTTAGGGTTGCATGTCGGCCCGTACTGCGGCTAACCTTACTAAAGCGTTTGTGCCCAAGAGCGTTTAAATGTATCTGCCAGTTTAATTTATTATCTAGGTATACTCCAAGAAACTTTATACTGTAACATATATCAGTTGCATGGTCAATATTTATTGTGTTTACCGTGTTATAACTAAAGCTGAGAACTGCTGTTTTCGTCATATTTAGAGACATTTTATTGGCGCTATACCTGTTCTAAAGTTTAATCAGATCGTTGTTAAAATGAATGTTAGGCAACTGAGGCGTCAATTCATGGATATTCCATCAGTACAGTCATCGAATTGAATAATGGCGGCAGAGGTAATATTAAAGGACGTCATTTACATATATATAATAACAATATTAGAGGACCTAAGAAATATACCTGAGGCATGCCGATATTTAGTTGGCCTTCATCAGAAAGGCAGCGAATCTCTGAATCATATACTCTGAATCTCTGAATCATATGTCCATATACTTTCACCCAATATATTGCCTCGTATCTCGCAAATATGAATCAATGAGGTCGTTTGCTTTCCCTCTTATGCCATAATAATTAGGTTTTGAAAGGATAATGGTGTACTGGACACAGTGGAAAGCACGGGTTAGGTAGGAAAATATACACGCAGTGTAATGTTCTTCATTTAGACGTTTATGGACAAGCATATTAAAGCATCTATAAATGGCTTGTTAAGTAGATCGACTTTTACGAAAAGTTTATTGCCAATTGTTCAATATTTTTTTATTTCTCGAGAAACGATAGAATCTTAACATCAATAAACTTTTCCAATAATTTAAAAAACACACATAGAAAAGATATAGATATACAATTTTCTATGTTTATAGTGTCGCCTTTTTTGGCGAGTCCGTAGTTTCACGTAGGACGGCTATATAGTCTGATGCATGATATGCGTTTGTTTGTTTGTCCGTATGGCCGAAGGCTTCCCGTGGTTCTATCTTAACCAAATTCGGTATGCAGCCTCCCAATGTGACCCTAAGCACCACCAGGTGGCAGCAAATTCGATACGAGTCCTGCATATGCTGCTGCAACTATATCATGGTTTACTGGGTCTGGAGGAGGATCTGACCAATAGGTAGAGCAAGCATAGCGTATATGGGTATTTTTAGAATCATGGTGACGAAAGCAACTTATTGGAATAGGTTTTAGGCCATTTTGGATATCAGGGGTCACCAATCACGGGACGGGCCAAAGTTGCCGATGTATATCGCTACTTTTCCTGTTATTAAACCTTGGAATAACCTTTGAAATTTTATGTATGTCAAAAAAAATATGCCCAGAAATTAAACTAGGATTATATGAGATAACACAGAGGTTAGCTACGAATAGATGTATATTTTGTATGAGAAATATTGGAAATTCATCGTGAGTAGTTTTTTGTTTTTTTTTAGCGATTCAATAAGATCAACAATATATGAGCCTGTGCCTTTTAGAAAAATGGTGTTATAGTTTCATTAACTATACTTTAATTTCAAGTAGAAGATTGATATAGGTGAGGGTATTTTCGAAATTATAGAGTGTGGCTAAGAGATAAAGAATTTATTGAATTCCGAGCACACTCTATTATGTTTAGTGACATCCTGAATATTTTATATCAGTTTAACTGGCACTGATGAATTTCTCAAATTTCTACTGGTTCCATTACTTAAAATAGTCCAGGGAGTTTTGCCTTTAATTTTGCTATTATTCATTTTATTGGTGTAGTAATTTCTATCAACTATAATAATTTTATATTTTATTTTAGTATTTTGTGATTTGATAGGGTGTGGGATGTGTTTGCTACTTTTAATAATACAATATTTAATTATTTTCTTCTTGAAATGCTCATCCTACATACAAGTATTACGTTTCTCAATACATCTATTTTTTCTTAATTATTTTGTTAAAGCAGTTTCCTATTTTAATAAAAATCATTTATATGTTAAGTTGGTGTCCTGATTTTTTTTCAAATAATTTAAATTTATTGCTTTAAACCATTTTTGAAAGGTGTCTTCCTTTTTGCCTTTGGATTCTCTAGTTATTTTAATAACTTCTCTGGTTTTTCTAAATTATGATGCTTGTATCAGGTCTTATATAATGATTTCAGTGATCAGATATTCCTGGAATTTGTGTTTTAATTTTATGGGTTTTTAAGGATATTTATGAAGAAATTATCTATTAGTGATAGTCTGCCTATTACACAGTCAATTATAGATAGAATATTGTTAAATAAATTATTAAAGTTATAATCCAGGCCCGTATTTAAATGTTTGTTTTTTCATGGAAGTTAGAGAACCACATTAAAATATCCACAAATGCGATAACTGAATCTTTACTAGTCCTGAAAGATTTTAAATTAGAGCTCCCCGAGCGATAAATACAAACTATAACTAAATTTAGTCATTTTATTCTAATATCTATGCCTTCAAAGCATAATTCATCAACAAGATTAGAGTAATTAATAGTGCTAGATGTAGTTGCATTTTTAATATAAATAAAAGTTCCACCATAAGATCTTCTACATCTGGACTGAACTGCTGCAACGTAGCCTGGCAATTGGGCAAGAGTAGCCGTAAAGCCTCAGTCACACTGAGCGAATACTCCCTGCGAATGCAATCATCGCGAGCAACCTCGCTTAGTGGGACAGGCTACTCGCTGCGAGATTCATTTGCTACGAGTAAAATCGCCATGTGACGAGTTCATTCGCAGCGAGGATGTCGCTGCGAGCAAATTCGCTCCATATGACCGAAGCTTTAGATTCTCAAGAATAGTTGGGTCCGTTTTATTAGATAAGCTCTGAATGTATGTGAAGAATATACGAGTTCCGGTGGATTTGTCTGTAGATTTATTCCTCAGTTCTTTTGGTCGTAGATGATATAATGAGGTCCTGAGTCATTTGCCTCTTGACTGGCCTATGGAAGACTAAGCACATTCAAATTATCCACCATCAAGGGCATGTTTGTCTGTCTTCCATTCGATGTGTTGTGTTTCGTTTTGGTTTCCGATTTTACCCGCGATGGTTTGCGTTTTCAGGACCTTTCTTTGTGCTAATAGGTAGTTTACAAGTAGTGTTTAAACTCTAATATTTTTCTTGGTTTCAATTTAAATTCAATTTAGGGTCGAACTTCGTCTTGTTGGATTTCTTACTTGATGAATGCGTCTGTGGCTTTTGTTGATTGCTAGAGATCGACTCCCCAATATATCGAGTTGCTTGCTCGTGCTTCGGACTTTATGTAGCTTTTAACATTTTCTGCAGGATCAGAAGAATCGGTGAAACGAATATAATATAGTGAGATGCCGAAGTTTCTCTCGCATGTGTTACAACCTCCTGGTTAATCATATTACTAGACGAGAGACGATAATTAATAAAAAGCCTGGTCCCTCTCAGTTAGGTTTTCTGGCCTGCTTCCCTGACTGCTAATAGATGGAGCGTTAGAGCTCGACGCTTCGTTCGTTGGCTAAAAGTGAAGTCCTCTTTTTGCCGAATATTGGAGATTGGGAGTAAGAGTTTGATAGAATTTTGTAGTTTGCGCCCAAAATTATCAAATCGCAGAAGGACAAGCCCTGGAATTCATGGCGCATGTATGTATATGCGATGAACAACTCATTAATATTAATTTATAGTTCCGTATTTATTAATTGGCATATGGTTGATATCAGTTCATTATAATTTATCCTCTGCCTTTTTAATTACGAGTTCATGGATAATTATATTATGACGTAAATTTTGTTGATCTATTACGTTCCACATGCGATGCGATACTATATTTTGTTGATGCTCTCACTGGCATTAGAAATTTGGGTTGTTAAATTTTGCAGAATAGTAGATACATCATCGAGCCTACTATGAAAATAAATTCAACATCGGATGAGATCTTGTCATGCTGATCCATTGTTGCTTATTTCGAAAAAGGACCAATATTTCACCAATAAGTCGACTTAAGAAAGACGTCGATTCGATGAAAACAACTCTAAGAATAAATTAATCGACGAACTCTAGAATCAGTTCATGCAATGTGCAATAAAGTGCATGTAGAACAGCCACCGAGTGAAATCACCTTTTCTTTAATTAATTGAAGTTCATGATAACTTCATTAATTCTGTATGAATATAAGTGACTCTTCTACTGAATTGTGCGTAACAAAACGGAGTACATAACAATTTAGTTAGTTTACTCAAAACTTTTATTATTATTTATTTATTTTCACTTTGTTACAGGAGCAAAAATTGCACGACTTGAGAGTTAAATGACAGAAGACTGAGGAAGATAGGGGTACGCATACATTTTAGGCAGTCTACCTCGTGTGGATGCGTGAATCTAGGATACCGATAGGGTGTAGTTGGAAAGCAATTGATATGGTGTACTTGAACTTGGTGTGATTGGCTTAAAAAATAATCACTCAAACATTTTCAAGGATTTCTGCATAAATAAAGCTAAAATATCATCAAAATTAAAGTAAATAACAATAAGAAGAAAGAGCTACCACCAGAGAAATCCAAAGACCACTCAAATTCCAGTACGGAGCGATCGGAAGATGAAAATTAGCGGCTGAGGCAACGCATACATTACAGGCAGTATATCTCGCTAATATGTGAATCTAGGATGCCCATCTAGGAGTCATTTAAAAGCGATTGATAGTATTTAACTGATACCTGATCTGAATCTGATGCGATATTGGTTTCAATAATAATAATCTAATAGCAATTACCGAAATGTAATAATTACTCAAACTTGAAAAATCAATTTACATACAACAGTCGTGTCCGAGCCGTAGTGTTTAT
>JAOPUG010000036.1:27601485-27612382 GCA_027564375.1 Micropterix facetella | reverse complement strand
GCCGATTTAATGTATGTGATTTTTTCATTCTTTTTCGCTTAAATTCAACTATTCTGGAGAGATTTTATTTTGCAAAAGGATGAGCTTGGTTTTTGAAAAATGGATGGATAAAAAGCGACTGTTCAGCACAGTCGAAAGTTGAACACATCCATACGTATATCTCATTTAAACGTAAGCATTTCCCATTCCAATCCGGGAAGTCCTTCGCTCCTATATTAGTAGCTATAATTCACAATCAATAAAATGACTGATTGATTATTTTCTATATGTCATCCTAAATATTTCATATATCGACCACCATGGCGGAGTCGCATCCTACCGAACATGGTAAGGAACCAAATAAGTTACCTGTATACGCCGAAGCGCGGAACAACCCCCATGTGCATGCAAATGAATATTTTCCCAGTTACGTAGCATTCATTGCGTAGTTGGCGAATATTTTTCGCCTTGGTAATTCGGCGGCCCGCTAAATGGCGGCACAGCAAATTGTTTCGGGTTTCCCGGGTATTTTTCTCGACAACGTTTTCTACGTTTGAATTGAAACGAATGGAGCGGCAATTTGGAATATCAATGCTGTTTTCAGTGCGGAAAAACCACAGAATTGCTTGCTCTCATTTTTTGACCAAGCTTTTTGGTCCGTCACTCCGATATATTTATGTGAAACCATCTCAACACTACATGACTTGATATTGGTTAAAAAAGACCTAATAGTATTTTATTTTTTTGATAACATTCATACGTTTTTATACTCGTGTACTGCTTTACTGTATACTTCATATAACTGTATATATATAATACTCGTTATAACCGTCTCTTTCAATTGGGCCCATCAACCGAGCACAATGAATATCTACATTGAGTATGGAATTGCAGTTTTAGATTTGCCTTAAAACAAAAACAAAATATTTGCTTTTAAATATAACTACAAGTAAATATGATTTTAAATTCGGAGAGCTGCTAGTTTTTGAACAAGTCTCTTTAGTTACGCAGCAGCAGCATTAAATTTGCTAGCATTCCGTATAGTATGTTTCCCAATCACTGTATAGTATTAAGGTAACGATACATGGAAATAATAAGAAAATTAAATCTATCGGTAGCCAAACTTCTTTCGGTGATATTAAATATGATTAGTTAAAAATGTATACAACGTGGACACCTGTAGTAGTGCCTGACGGGGGGTTTAATAAGTGGTCGGCCCTCTAAAAAAACTAATTTTAAATGATTTTTTTAGATAAAAACGATTAACATCGTATTTTAGTAAACGAACATACACATTTAGGTCTTATAATATGAAACACAAAATTAGGTACGTTTCGTAATAAATTATTCTTTTTTGAATTAAAAATGAGGCATTGAGATCCAACGTCGCGTTTGGTCCAATAAAAATTTCCAAACAGGGCCAGTGATGGCTGACAACTCTTAGTACATTCGAACACCCAGGATTTTCGCGGTAGTCGGGGATAAGTAGGTCCTGTATGCTTCCAAATTGCTTAGGTGTTGAATCGACGTTTTTTAAAGCTGTTATGAACGACCACCTGTTTTGCTCCGCTGGTAAATTTTTCCGAAATATTGTGCGCTATTAGAATAAATTTTGCGTTTCAACAAAGAATTTTCATCCTCATATCACCAAAAATCTTATTTTTGGATTGTTTCTATAGTAGGGACAATCTGGCTTAGGCTGTTTCTTATTTATTAGTAAGGGCTTTGGGGAGAGATGTCAATAGATTCTGTTTCCGTCACTTTTGTGTCTTTTTTAAATTATAAATTTATTTAATTTATTTTTTATTATAAATACGCACTAAAACCCTTTTTAATGAATTTGTATACAATACTGAGTTTATATGGCGTCTCCTTTAATGGCATCCCCTTGGACTGCCATGGATCTTGGGGTAACGTACCGGGACCACACTCTGGACCATCCATGAGGATGTCAATAGAGCTGATACAAACGTTTTTAAGTGTCTCCCGATACAATTTTACGTTATTGCGGAATGACGGTGGGACAACCTACCATTTGTCCATGAACAGTATTGTCCACAAGAAGAGGAAATATAACATTGTTAGAGATTATTGGGGTTTTCCGAGAAATTTGGAAATTTCGGGATTCGGGATATTTGTAAAGTATCACAATGGACAGGGTAATTATTTTTATAAGTATGTGTATTTGTAACATATATACAAGTGTATTGTATTCAATAAATAGAATTCAAATGCAACCGTTAATTTTATCCTAACAGAAAAAGGTAAAATAACCGGGAATCGCACCCGGAAACTTATAATGTAAGGTTAAGGAAGACTGAAATAAGTAAGAGTTGCTCTCCGTAGATCCTGCGCAAATTACTTATCTGGCATTTAAAGGCTACCGGATCTTTCTATAGGCATGAAGTAGTGACGCACGAATCTCCCATATGGACGGACAAGTGCAGTGTACCATGCAACTAGCAAACTAGCACCAATTTTTATCATTAGTGGCTGCTGAACTCATCTTGTTTACCAAATTCAAGTGCGTTGTTTTGAGTTATTTATTTTCTGTAGAAGTTAGACCACAGAATAGTCGGACTCGTTCGTTAAGTCGCATTCCGTCTTTTCTACACCGCGTCTGCTTTTTCTTACAAACATCATTTTTATACCTAACGGCCCACTTCAACCTGCTATCGGCCATCGCACTGTCCCTACAGCCTATCGTTGCACCGTAAGACAAAACATTTTTGAGCTTTGATTGGACTATTATGAGTGGGGCGGTGCAGTTCGGGTCCTAATGATCAATTCTGTTTACACCGCCCGACTCAATGTTCAACTCCCATCCGACAGTTTTCCCGAAGAGGGTCTAACCCGGTATAACCCGTATTGCAACCGGTGTGACACACTGGATATCTGATGCATTGGCACGGTTTACCGGCCCGTTCATGTAATACTGTGACAATAGGTGGTTTGCTGGCCTTTGTGAAACAACAAATAGTAGTGGGTGTCTGGGAACGTATGCTGCCTAAGACGTGGGGGTAGATGATGACCTGATGTCACCTATCCTTAGAAACGATCTGCTAGCCACCCGATCTCGGGTGGCTGGCGCGATATTTCCGAGTTAAGGAATACCGCGTTTTACATCAGGAAGCGACTTCGAACCCGTGACTAGATGGAAGGACGGAGAAATCCGTCTAAATCTGGGTCAGGCGGTGAGGCTGCCCGCTGGATGGCAATTCGCAGTGCCTCGCTGCAAGGCGTTGGACTCAGATACGCAGTGGCGGAACCGGATAAATGGATTGTTTTAGCATAGATGAACTAAGTCTATTATTTTCTATTATTTTTTAATACGTAAATTAGTTTCCGAAGTCGTTTCGCAGTCTGACCAACTTGAATATGTCAGCGCAGAAATCCGTCTATTTGGAGGCATGTGCCTTCCGTTTTAACGGAAGGCACATGCAGTTTCTCCCGTCACACCCGTATAATATTAGGTATTTATCAAGCCCAGGATTATTCCGTCTATCTATGCTAAAGGAGATGTATTTCGTCTTTATGTTAAGCGTCAGTAGATGTTCATTCAGCCATACGTTTTAGTCCTTTCATTGTCTTTTCAAATATACTCCCAGGTCTTACTCTCAAATAAAAGCACTGTGTCTCCGACAAAATATGCAATAACACCGGGTATCTCCTGCCTGCAAAGATATGTACAGCAGAAATAATATCGGTCCTTATATATTCCCTTGAGGAACATCGTAGTTATTAGTCATCCAGTTACTTGTGTCATTTAGTTTCACTCGTTGCGTTCGTCCTGTAATATAACTTCGGAACCTGTCTAGTTCCTTGTCTCGTATACCAATCTGTCATAGTTTGTTTAATAGTTTTACGTGATGTACGATATAATTTTTTGTTGCCATTCTTCGAGATTGCTTTACCCGTATAACCTTTTTTACTCTATTACTATACTTTCTACAGTAATCTCTTACATTTTGATCGAGTTAATTCCTTCTTAGGTTAAAATGTAATTTTCTATATTTCTGCAAGGCACTTTAAAATACCTTCGTTATCCATTTCAGTTTTTATTGTTATTTTAAATTTATATATTTATAGATACTCGTTTTTGTTCATTTTTGACCTCCGTTGAAAATCGTTATGGATATGGCCTCATACTCGGATTTTGTCAAACAATGTAACTATTAGAGAGTGTTACTCGGGTTGTTGAATTCACTGTGATTTTCACGTGATATTCATCAATACATATTGTGATTCATCATCGGTTCATTGAAATCAATACATATTGTGATCTATGCCAATTATTAAGGTTTTAAAGATGAACGCTTCAAGAATAATTTTAAAGTTATTAAAAAAACACGTCTATGCCCTATAAATACAGAGAATAATTAAATCATATGATTTCAAATTCATTTCACAACATTCGAAATGATATTCTATTGAAAATTTGGAAATATATTAAAGTACTTTGTTATAATATTAAACGGTATCTATTTTTTATGTGTATCGCTACCGCACCGCGTTAATAAACATTTCGACAATATTAGTCGCTAAAATTAATTCGTCGTGGATGCTTTGGAGTTCGCATTCTTTTATTACCCAGTATTTGCAGATACAAACTTTCCCAATTTTCGAATTCCTCTTTGAGTTATACCTCTAATTTATCAAGCCCTGTTTCCGAACATTGAATATATAGAGTAATTATAGTTTCGGTTGACTCTTAGGTATTGTAAAGTGTAATTTGCTTACAAGGCCACAAAGTAATCTGTTTGGCGTTAGATTCCTTCGGTTTGAAGTAATCCTTAGATTCGTTTCAGCGTGAAGCAGGTTTTTTGCGCGTTTGTTGAAGTCATTCGGAAACAGACGCTGATCTTTCATGGAAATATTTTTCTCCAAATTCGACGGTGTATATTCCTCTGATGCTGATTTCAGATTTTATTTTTCATTTTATTGTAGATCTCAATCACTTGTAGTTTATTGTGGTTTAAATATTTATGTACTTTCGCAGTTACGCATTTACTTCGCTCCACCCAAAGGGGGGACAAAGTCTTTTAAAATCACGTGAAAAATGTAACGAAATTAAATCTCGTCCAAAAAGACCTTTCTCGACGTCTCACATGTCCTAGAGTACATCTAAACAAAATAAAAAATGTGCCTGTCTGTCTGGATGTTTGTACGTCTGGATGTGTGGATGTTAGTATACACGATAACTCGAGTAAACTATGTCCGAAAAATTTCTTTCGCCAATCGATATTTATGACAAATGCGCAGATCCCAGTTGATTTTGGGATATGTACGATCCATAATTGGGGTACCTGCCATACAAATTGTCCCCATAATATTAGTTTTTTGCATTTTTAGAGCTTAAAATAAACGGTGGAAATAGCCAACGGAAAAGTTGTTGGCCATGATAAGATGCGTAAAATAAGGTATATGTCGCCTGGGGTCAATCCATCACATCGAATGGTTCACTATTAACTACACAAAGTTTTTGGGGAGCTTGTTTTCTCAGAGCAATTAAAGCGGAAGAACATTTGGTACATCATGAGATTCACTCTGTCTAAGTTCTGTTTGTAGCTCGTGGACACTTTCATACTGGTTCTTGTAAACTAATTTTTTTCATAACCCCATAAAAAAAAATCTAACGGAGTTAGATCTGGGGATCTCGGCGGCCATCTTATTTGTCCATTTGTCCCGATCCAGGGAAGAAAGTGTTCATTGAGATAGTCCCTTGTTCTGTGACTGTTATGAGCCGGAGCCCCATCTTGCTGAAAAGTAAGATTTTGTTGTTCTGCAACCGGAATCACTATATCATTCGCGGTGAACCAGCCGTTGGCGAGTGCGAAAGTATGCCGGCAATTTTGTATATCAGCCAGCTGAAGACCGAGTGGAACTATTTCCCTAAAACACTCAGGCATTTGAGCGGGAGGTAGAATTTGCAATCTAGGTAAAAAATAGAAATAAAACGACAAATTCATTTGGTAAGGTTTATATTTATTACATTCCAATGAAAATTTTAATGAACAGATTTTCGCGTATGCGTTCCTCATAGTATTCGGTATCAAAGTAAGTCAGTATCATATACAATAAAGATAGTGTGATGATTTCGTAAATATATATTTTTTTACATATTGCACTGGTATATCCTACGTTGTGACATTCGATGAAGTAGTAAATTTTAATGTAGTGACTTGGAAAAAGAATTCCTTTGTTTCCATGATTGTGTTTTAAAGCTGTATAATTCGATACATGGAAAATGGATATACATCTTGAGAAACGCAAAATACAGTAGTTTATAACTTCATATACCTTACAAAATTCAATTAAAATTACTCAGACTTTATTGTACGTGCATAACATGAAAAATAAATTTACAAATTTATTTACAAGTATAGTACATGGTTATTTTCATCGTCAATGAAATAATTAATAATTATAACATGATGCATGTAAGAATGGAATTGTCGCATAAATATTTTATAAACGATAAGTAAATTTTTGAAGATTTCGTAACAAGTTGTAGTTTTGTACATTACCGCTATAATCTAAGAAGTCTTATGAAATGATGAATTATGGAATGGAATTATAATTACTTCCTATAGAATTGCTTTTCTTTTCTTGCTTAATCATGTAAATAGCGCATGTAGGCGTATAATACAATGTTGATAATATATCTACCTACCGATATTACGTTCCTTTAATTAAAATTCTACGACTAGCTGTACATTGACGATAAAATATATTTTTTTCGAAATAAATAGATACACCGAAAGTTTGACTTTCGTAAGTTTTTCTGGCGATCTAAATCTCCGTATCGACTTGTGAGCGCGGGGCGATATGAGCGGCTCAGCTCGCACGTCGAGGCAGACCGGCTTCCCTTGAGTTGAGCGACTCGTTCCGCGCCGCTCAATCCGATCCGCGCGCTGTCGGTTTTTTGGCAATTTCAAAGAGCGCTCGTTCTGAGTTAGGCGGATTGTGGAGACGGCCATGCGTGCAGTTCGTGATAAACAAAATTGGACAACCATTTTTTTCTATCTGCTCGACAGCTATTTTCTACCTGCTCGCCGACGTCCTACATCCGACGTTCTTACGTTTAATGACTTGGAGGACACTTGGCGTGAAATTGCCATAACATCTTCTATTCAAATAGAATGGCCGGCCCGCGGCGGCTCGTGCTCTTACTATGAGCCGCTCACTGTTGCACTCGGAGAATGCTCACAACGAGCGGCTCACTGCGCGCCGCTCCAGTGCGCTGCGCTCACAGGTCGATACGGGGCTTAATACATCACTGTATACGAAGTTCTTCTTAACAATATTAAATTTACTCTGTAGTTATAATATCTACACACTTTGATTTCAGCTACCGTTATCATAAATTAATATTCCCGTAATCGGTCAGTCGTTTTAACTTCATGGAATGGCATTTTTATTGCTCGTTGATAAAGTACACTTAAGAAGAGGGTCGAAGTATTTCAACAGCTAAAGGTGTTGGAATGAGGACAAAGCCTCGGATATCCGCCTTCTAACTTATCCGAGTAGATATTTTCGGGAATGACTGAATATTCCGGTTCGGATGGGTCATGGTTCGTGATCGTATAATCATTACTGATGCTCTGCTGATAATCGGGGTTTCGCGTGAATCCGATTATTGTCTCGGAATTGCGCATATATCTATTTTCTTGCTTTCGAGAATATCGGCTATCGACGTTTCTCTGAAAGAATTCCGCGTTGCAAATGAAGCTGTCAGTGTTTTTCTTCTTGTCAGACATGGATCTGAGCGAAGCGTTATTGAGAGTGTGCGCGACGTACGGGGTGAGTTCGTTTTTGTGCGCGCGGACAATTGCACCGTTGTTCAGCGTACGAGACTGCCGACAGCCGTCGCCGTTGACGTACGTGAATCCGTTGGCGGGGAGAGTACCCGCGCCCGCGCCGCCTTCCGGAGCGATTCCCGCCCTGCGCGGCCCGCACTGCTGGCCGCCGGGTAGGAAGAACACGCTCGGGGAGGCGTATAGCTCTAGCTACAGTTCCGTTACCGGCACCGGCGGCCGCGGGCCGATGCCGGCGCCGGGGAAGTTTGTCTGCTGCATCCCACGCACCATGTAATCCTCCTCAGAGAACGTCTTCTGATACTCGTGCTCCTTGCGAGATATCGCTCGCTTGTTCCACTTGTAATCCTTGAACGCTTCATGCAATCGTCCGCGATAGCGATACAGCAGTAAAATGAGCGCAGTGAGGAGCGCAACACTCCCGACGACCAGCGCTCCTATAATGGCCTGCTGTTTAGTGTCTTGCGAAGCGCAGCCCAAATCATCCGCAGACAGAGTTCTCAGAAACTTATCTTTCAGCGGTTCAGGGCCCGAGCACAGTATCTGACTGAAGTTTCGATCTTTCAACAACTCCATTAACCATTGCAATTGACAATCACAAACGATTGGATTATCCGTTAACTCCAACCGTTTCAATTTATGCCATGGCAACATCGATTCTGCAAAACTGACGAATGCATTTTCCCTCAATATTACGTGCCGTAAATTCGGCAATCCAACTAATGTACCCTCTTCGATGGTATTTAATTTCTTATTACTTGCAAGAATAAGCGTTTCTAGATTCAAATTATCAGCGAATGCATCTTTCTCTATTTTTTCGAGTAAACTTGAACCGGTGACATCTAATTTTCTAAGATTGGCCATTCCTTTGAAAGATTTCTTTTCTACGATAGTGATATCGTTCTGCCCGATGACCAGATCTTCTAATCTAATCAGTTCAGAAAGCTGATTGGTGGGAATTACTTTGAGCCTATTGTCGGATAAGTCGAGACTGCGAAGAGCTGTTAAACCTTTAAAAGCATCGTCGCTAATATTATTTAAACCGGCTCCGTTAAGATCTAGCACTGACAATCTGTTCAAACCGGCGAATGAATCGTCGGATAAAGTATTGAATGCGTTCAGACCGACATGTAGCTCTGCCAAACTACTCAATGCTGCAAAAGATTGAGTCGGTACAGAACTTAATTGATTATCATCCAAATATAAAACTCTTAATGATATTAATCCATTGAAAGCGGTTGAATCAAGCTGCGATATTCTATTTTGACCCAAGTTTAGCTCTTCTAGCCTAGGCAAATTAGAAAAAATGCCCGACGTAAGGTCTTCGAGAAAATTTCCCCTCAGATTCAACACGGTGAGCGACACTAAACCTTGAAACGTCCAGTTAGAGACTGACGAAATCTTGTTATGATTTAGATGCAGCTCCTGAAGTTTCTTCTGATTGTCAAAACTTTTTATCGGAATATTGACTAGGTGATTGTACGATAGATCTAGAAAATTTAAATCGGCGTAGAATTGAATGGAGCTATCGATAGATTTAATTTTGTTGTTCCTGATGACGAGCCGTTGGATCGATGGATTGAGGGCGATGGGGAGGACTCCCAGTTTTTTAGCGTTGTTTTCGCTGGTGTCTTCGCATATGACGACGAGCGTGTCGTCATCGCAATTACAGCCATTTGGACAATTGGCGAGGGCCATCGTGGTGGTTGCTGTGAGGGATATCAGGAGGGCTGCCAGTACCCACGCCATCGTTATCTGTGGACAAGAGATACAATAAATTATAAAACTGACGGATGCGGTGGGTGGATAGTTCTTGAACGTTTAAGCCAGTGGTCGTAAGTGCATGCAGCGCCGGACGGAATCCGTTAACCCTTCGGATCGTAAAAAAGCTTCGGTGGCTCAATGAACCCACCCTTCCCTACGACTGTTATAGGTGGGAGCGTGGTGGGACGGCGGGTGGCAGATAAGCGGCGGTGTTAGCATGCTCCGTCTCAGGTTATAACCGTTTTGTCGTAAACTTGGCCCCGACGGCGACGGTTATTTACGAGCTAAACACCACGCCAGCCACCTACTGCCTGCCTGCGAGGACGTCTGTCGCTGGCGTCGCGGCGCCCACTTCACTTTCCCTAAGCCGCGCCGCCCTGCAGAATTACCCGCGTCGCGCCGCGCCCACCTTTCTTGGAAAAATTCCCCCACCGGCGGATTTTGCGCAAATCCGAAAATCCACCGGGGGAGCAGTGAGCCGTAATTTAGGCGTGCTATAATTCGCTCACGTAAGAACTGAAACTTAACGTCTATTCCGATGTGAATTATTAGTACTAAGCAATTTCGCCACGGTCATTTATAACGAAATGGATTATGGGAGACTGACATTTGAGTGCGGCGACTTGCTGTGTCATTTCAAATGCTAAGACCCATGAAGAAGGAGACAATTACGTTCTTCGACACCAGTTCAAATCACGGAATTACCACGTTGATGGAATAACAAAATTGTCCTTAAAATGCTTGACACTCTGCATATTCCTTACCAATCCGCATGCTATTTCGTACACTCTTTAGAAATAAGCTAGAAGAAAATTGTATTATTTGGAGTGCACATGAGAAATCATATATAATACAGTTGAAGTCCAGACGAGATTTCTGAGGCATTCAGTATCATAAAGAATATGATTATTACCCTGGGTACCCCAGAAAATTAGTTTTGATCATAGTTGGCCTAGATACATTAGCTCGAGTGAGGTCGTGTCTATTACAGATGCATATCTCCCAAATTGTCAAGGTCAAATAGACAATCCTGCAATACTAGAAGAAAACCATTTATTAGTGCCCGACTACCAGGGAGGCAGAAGGGACTAAAACCCACCCAAAGGAAAATTTCCCCTTTAAGAGAGCTGTCACGCTACTAAATCAATATTAGAACACCAATGAGATGAATGTTTTCCATGGCAGATTGTGGATTCAAAAAATAATTATTTAGCAATATCTTATTATAACCAAACTTACAATTGATTTTTTAACTAATGTATAATTTTTTGTCTTAATATATAGAAATATTAGTAAATCATTTTAACTATATAACGGTCTAACTGTTCAAATAGAGC
>JAOPUG010000036.1:27513110-27526363 GCA_027564375.1 Micropterix facetella | reverse complement strand
GATCGTCGATCATTACTCCGAGGTATTTCACCACGCGCTTCGAGGCAATAATATGCTCCCCGATTGCGATTTCGGCCCGCTGCACCGCTTTGCGGTTACTGACCAGTAGCACCTCCGTTTTGTGGTGGGCTATCTGCAGTTTTGCTCCTCGCATCCAGTTTTCAACCGTGTCGATTGCCTCGGTTGCCAGCATTACCACCTCTTTGAGGGTGTGGGTGTGTGGGTGTGGGCGTGTGTGTGTATGTGTTTGTTAGGGTTTATGTGTGAGGGTGTGTGTGTGTGTGTGTGTGTGTGTTGTGTGTGTTGTGTGTGTGTGAGGGAGGGTGTGTGTGTGTGTGTGTGGCCGAAATTACAAGGCCGATTATGTACAAAACATGGCGAGACATTAAAAGCTGATGAGTTAAATCCTCCATTTTGTTTGAAAGTGATAATACCTAGAACAGCTACTATTTGCATGTCGCTTCATCAAGACGAAAGCTGGGAAAGTATATTAACATTTTAATATTATTAGCACAGAAAGTTACTTGCAGTATTTCGCGTATTATAGCACACTTGCCTCTGAAAAGGCTTAGTTCAGATCCATGGTTACCGTTTGAATAATCTATTTATCATTATCCGAGTTCCATACCGTATAGATTTTATACCTAAATGATTCAAATACGATAACCAACCGATAACAAAAAAATAACCAGTTTGGAAGCTAGAACCAGGTTCAGATATTAAGATCTGGTTCTAGCTTCCACATTGATTATCTGTTTTTTCAAGTAGGCGCGCGTATTCAAGCGTGATCTAATTGATACTGAATATGCGCGGGCTGTTTGCCCCGCGGCTGGCTAAAGGCGGATGTAGGTACACTATGTGTTCTTATACTCTGTAAAAGTAGTCGAGCATCGCTACATCATATTAGACAATAAATTACGTTTACTACGGCTATAACCGTCGGTTTTCTTGTCCGTCTGGCGGGCGTCTACTGTGATAGACGGTGGCCTTCTTATTTATTCTGGCCACCGAGACAAAAGGTACATTTTTGCTTCTAGATATTGCATAATATCGACAATTTACTATCTTACGTTTTAATATCTTACGTCGATCTAGCATACATTCTTCCAGAAATCGACCAGTCGAGGTGGCCTTCTTTGGACCACCACTTCTTTGGACTTGAACTTCTTTGTCCCTACTTCTTTAATGCCGCAACTTCTATAGTTCCACCCTCACGACGGATTAAATATACAATTAGAAAAAATCTGATTGGTAAACAGTATCATACTTTTCCCAATTATCGACCTGATGAAGCGACATACAAATTGTCCCTGTTTTAGGTATTGATTATATACTAATAAGTGCAACAATTCTTTTGTATTCGTTTTTCAAAATCCTTTGTTTTATTCTTTTCGATATTAACTGTTATTTAACTGGCCATAAAATCGACATTTTTTTGGATCGATTTTAAAATTCCTAATTTTTCAACCGTCATTTATATATTTTAGTTATTAAACTCGTAAATCACTAAATATAATAACATTAAGTTACAACAAAGTTAGATGTATTTTTGCCAGCAAAGGTTTTGTGCGTAATTTGGTCCTAATTGATCGTATAGTTTCCGAGATACCTACAGTGGGTACACACACACACAGTCATATGCAAACACAAAAAACACACATATGAGATACACACACACACACTCGCTCTCTCTCACACACACACCCATCCACACATACCCATACAGGCGCGCGTACACACACACAAACAACACACACACACATCAGACTAGAAGGACACTCTTATCGTCAGTGGTCACGTCAGTGCTCACATATGGCATCTCCATATGGGGTGGTAACCTTAGAATACACGAGTCACGGAGAAAGGTCGCGCCAGTATATTGATTGAGTGCCCTGAGAGTAGCCAGCGCTTTCCGCACAGTATCTGAGGACGCAGTGTGCGCTGTCTCCGGGATGCTGCCTATTGAAATACTCGCTGAAGAGCGAAAAGCCTTTTACCGACGAAAAGGATCAAGCACTAGGAGCGCCGAACGACTCAAAACTGAAGAACGGCGGAATAGCACATTATGTGGGATGGCAAATTATGTGGGATACCTCAGCAAATGGCAGATGGACGCACCGTCTTATTCCGGAAGTAGATGTCTGGCTGAGCCGCGAGTATGGAGATGTTAAAAACTACCTGACTCAGATGATATCGGGGCACGGGTGCTTCCGAGAATACCTCTTCAAATTCAAACACGATACTTCTCAAGAGTACCCGTCTTGTCCTGGAGCCAATAAAGATGATGAGCACGTGTTCTTCACGTGCCCTCATTTCGACTCATCACGCAGTACTTGGGAAACTGCGCTTCCGGTCAGAAAATAGAAAATCCGGCCGGAATCCTCAATGAGAGCAATGCTTTCGTCGAAGGATGCCTGGGAGGCGACAAACTCATTCGCGACGGGAGTAGGTACTGCAGGAACTTCGTCGCTTAGAAAGAGACCGAGCTCAGAACCAGGAGCACTAAATAAAAGAAAGAGTGTCTTGAACCGCCACAAGAAGCAATAGCAGACCCTCCCTCCGCGAAGTAATGCCTAACGACGGGGCCGCGGAGGAAACAGAGGCAGAGACCAGAGGATGAGGTTTATAGTCGGTAGGGGAAACCAATCCGAGTCCGACATACCTAGGCAGAATAAACTGTTCTGATGATACGTAAAATTATTTTCCGAACCTCTGAAAAAAAAAAAACAAACATACATGCATGCATGCATGCATACATACATACATACATGCATATATACATACATAAACAAATACATACATACATTCATACATACATTCATACATACATACATACATATATACATATATATACATACAAACATACATACTTGCATAAATGCATACATATATATATATATACATTAGATACATACATGCATACATACATCCATACATATATATACATAAATACATAAGTAAATAGATATATAATCAACACTGAATTCAACCGTTATTCAAGACATTCATTTAATTTCAAGATAAGCTTTGTTTAAAATTGATCACCCCAAAAAAGAGTTATATCTAGTGGAGTAATAAAATCCTCGCAAATCTATTGACGATTTATTGATTATTTTACAACAGTTGCAAAATAATTATTGTAAAATACCTGGGATAAAAAATTATTGAAAAATTTTAGGGTCAATAAAGAAACTAAACAATAAAACAATATATTATTATTATATACATTTTTTTGCTAGTGTGAAATGCACTATATGTGTAAAGCTATAATTTAAACAATACCTGCTTTAATATAAATTTACAGAAAACATACAATATGTATTCAAATAATAAATCAGTCAATGCCCTTTTCCTAAATAAAAATATCATTTTATGAGGCAATATGATAAAATGAACTTAACGACCGCTTGAAACACAAGAAGTGTTATACTAGGTTCCACTTTGTATGCCATTATATTAAAGCAGCATTAAATTTTCATATATTTTCGCCAATCGAATGGCCACTGATCGATGTATCGATATTACTGTATCGAATCTAACCTAAACCTTGCAGAGATGCGGCTAATGGTATTATCATGGCGGGGAGGGCACACATAAGGACGGGGTGTCGTTCTGTAAGTCAAACACGATCTTTCATGATGAATACACTTTCAGTGCGGGCGGCTGTAGTTTATTACGGTATTTTATTACGTCTTGCAGCCGCGACTTCGTGTCAACATACTACGCAGAAGCCAGACACGTTCTACTCGGTGTAGGGGAGAGAAGCGGTAGTATGATAATGTAATATTAAAGGAACATTAAATATGGGTTCGAATCTCTATATCTCTATGTATGTGTATTGTTTTGATTTGGTTTATCCCCAACACAACGTCAAAAAATTCTTTACTCTCTCCAAAAACAACACAAGGTCCGGTCGCAGCAGAGTTATGGCTATCAGGGCCTTATTTTTAAGTGTATTGGCACACCGTGAAGCTAGTTGAAAGCTGCAATACTCTGTAATTTATCGAGTGCCTTTGATGTAGTAGAACATTCACTTCTCCTAATCTAACTCAAACATTATGGAATTGATCCATATAGTTATAATAACTCATTATGATTTACGGACTGAAGGCATCTGCACCAACGAAAGCATACAGGATAATATTAAAGAAATACAAAAGCTACATCATGAAAGAAATACTAAAAGGAGAACGAAACCAACATATAAAACCGACCAAGAGTTACTGGAAGGAAAAACAATACCCAAAAAATAAGAGTATAACGTTTGTGCTGCTATGTTCCGGCATCTATTTATCAACAGCGAACAGTTACTTTCAGAAAATAGATGGTTGCAATGGAAGACTAATTTACATATTATGTAATAAATAACTCACTGGAATTAGATAATATAGGTATTATTTGCTTGTTTTTTTTCTGCTTTTACCAATATTACGACATAACAGTACGACATAATATTCTGTTTCTCAATTTATGTTATTATCATTTAAGCATCAATTTTAAGTATAGCTGATTACATAATTATTGGCTGTAAGTTATCGATAAGGAAATAAAATAAAAAATAAAAAAAAACAATGGGGGATTGATAAAACTTGCAAAAGACAGATTGCAACTTTACGAAATGGCAACAGAAATCCATGAACTGGAACTGCTCCCTTGCCCTATCCCTTTGTCATCCACAACACGTATTGGCTTCAGGTTTTTATATACAGGTCGATGAGTTTCACATCGTTACCTTTCAAAGAGCAGGAGATTCTATCCTATAAAAAAATGTGCCCCATAGTATAATGGTGAACTGGGTCTGGAATTCCTAGATGAGGTGACACTGTCTAATCTAATGTCATCTAATCCTCAATTAACCTTCTCTCCAGCTTGCTGTCAGATAGTCAATGTGACAGCAGTCTGTAACAAATCCTCCAATGTTGATAATATCGTTCTGGGTGTTCCCCAGGATTCCTGTCTCGATAAGTCACTCTTTATTGTATTTATGAGCCACGCAAGATACATTAGGAGCCACGCAAAACAAAAACAAACTGTTTGCGTTATGCAGACGATGCATGTGCTGACTTCTGTGCAGACGATGTTGACGATAAATGCTGCAAATATGTCGGAACTGTCATTGGCGGTCTTGAAAAGTGGTTCAAAAGAAATGGCCTGATGTTGAACGTTAATTTAATCCACTTCAACTTGCGTACCACTGCTAATAGTGAAATTGATTTTTTTCACAACGATGTACTTTTGATATCGGTGATGTCGGATAGATTCCTGGGCTTTGATGTGGATCGTGGTCTCCGATGGACCTCCCACATCGATTTACTATACGACAAATTGGAACGCGCCTGATACACACTGAATTGCTTACACTCTACGGCACTCTGCCTAACTGCATCCACTTCTCACGTATGGAGTGGAACTTTGGAATCGCGTGGCTGGCAGAAATCGTGTCTTGATCATGCAGAAAAGGGTTGTTCCCACGATATCTCAGAATAGTTCCGCGAGGTAACTTTTTCGAGAATTCACTATATTGAAAGCCCTGTACCTCTGTACGTCATGGAGGTCGAGTGTACGTTCGAAAGATATGATACTGTTCGACAGAAATGCGGTAAATCATGGTCGTAAAACGCGATCCCGAAATCAACTTCGTATGGTGAACCACACGCTAATGAAGTCCGAGCATATGGCTGATGTCGCCGGTCAGAGAATTTACAATCACTTAAATGTAACAACAGAGAATCTCCCAATCTGAGCGTGTTTAAGGGATGGTTAAACACTTATTATTGGAAAAGAGTCTATAATCCGTAGAGATTGTTTTCGCATTGTCCTAATCTATAAATGTATTGTTTTATCTTTTTCTGTAATAATATCTACATAGGTAACTATATGTTCGATATTAATAATAATTAATAAGTATATTGATTTATAATACTTAATATAAAAGTATAAGCTTTTTTTTGACATGTATAATATATTACACGAAATAAATGAATATGAATATATCCTGTTCATTGCCATTACGGCATATTATTATGTTGTACTCTGTCATAATGAAAATTATCTAAACATGTACCAAGAATATTTTTTAGTCACAGTATACAGTGCTGCCAAATAAATTTCTCATTTTTCTACTGTATTTTGTCAGACTGGGCTAGTGCAAGTGGGAGCTCCACTGCCAGTCTCTATAGAAATATATCATAGGCTGATCGCAGTAAAATGAGTAAAGCAAGTACGGCGAGCTTTATTAAAAGCCCATACGGTTGCAGTGGGATATTCAAAGTACAATTCGCAACGTTCAGCGAAATTGTGAAATAATATTGCCCCGCGGTGGCGCGAACGGGAAAGAGGGTAAAAAAGAGGGTAGCTGGTGAAAATGAGAATGGTAGAATGGGAAGACATTACCGCCCGGCGCGAATAGCCGGAACCAAAGCAAAACACGGAGCCAGACAGAAAATAGAGGAGAAAGAAAGCGCGAGTTAGGGAGAGGGAGATAGAGAGAAAAAGGCGCGAGCTGGAAATAAAGGGTTTACTGCGGTCCCACTTTAGGCACTCGCAGAGAGACCATTATTCTAAAGATCTGCCCCTGATGCATTCGCTTTCCGACACGTTTATCAGTGAAACAATTACCTTAACTGCCCCCCGTGGCGCACCGGGAGAGCTGCGGGCAAAGGCGTAGCGGAGAGCGTCCACAACAGCGGCCACTGAATTATAACACACTTTTTGAGATCACATCCAATAAGTAGTACAGTAGCTACTAGTGGGGACATCACGACTCGCAGTAGAGATTACATCAGGAAAAAGTTCAAATCCAGAAACAGAATCAAGAAGAATACTGAACTCAGGATGCTCTATCCTATATCCTACCTCAGCAGCTCTCTAGACATAATCCAAATTTAAGACGATCAAGTTGATAATCCAATTACTATGACTGGATGATAATTTATAGTATTACAAAATATTTGAGAAGAAAAAAAGAATCAAAATGATAGTGTCGAATCGAGAGACCCGGAAGCAAGAAGAGAAGTAAACATCATACATGTTTAAATTACTGGCAACACAACATCAAAGGATTAACTAAAAATACTCGGAAAGAGCTTAATCACAAATTGGGGTGTACTTAACAATCGTAATGGCCTAGAAATTACGTTCGAAAAAGCGACAGAAAGAATGAGACTATTTAGAAAAGAGTAGAAGAATCTTTTCAAGAAGACCACATTTAGGCTATTTTTTATCAACAAAAGACTGCAAAAAATAATGAAAACGAGAGACTACAAACCAGCACACTGTATGACAACAAAAGCTGATAACGCATTATTAAGGGTATGCAAAAGCTACATATTGAAAAGAGCATTCGAGGAATTAAAATTTACTTAGGAAGCCGACGGAGGATTAATTGGACTAAACATAACTATGATGCTACATCTCAGCAGGAAACCACAAATTCTCACTAGCTGGAGCGGGGCATGAGCCTGTGAATACACATTTCAAGAAGTTTGTTAGAATAAACATCCACAGATATTAATAAATATAAACTGGGATTGAAATATGAACGGAAGCAAATAAAATAGGAGTTAAAAAACGAAAAAAAAAACATTGGAGATGCGAGAAGTAGGAAATCGATACGGAATTTACTTGTAAGAAAGCGTTACGTAAAAAATAACGTATAAGTTTACTATTGTGGCTTTCACTTAGAGTCTGTAGTGTGTAGCAGTTGAATCTTGGAATACCGATTTATACATATTATATCCAACTATAGCTACTAATTGGAGCACTACACCCAGTTTTTAAATACCTGTTGATTGTTTTAATACCCTCACTTTTCCATTGAGCAGGTGTCTTTATGCTATTGTACTGTCTTCTTTAATCTAGTCTAATCCAAGATGACAATTGTAAAAAGTTCATGCCTGTTCACAGAAGTTGTCATCTGCTTCAATTTCTGGATTTCTGAAAGGGACATTTTCCAAACTAGAGCTAAATAATTGAATTTTATTCCGTTGAGCTTCGTTCGGAGTGTGTCGGTCCCCGAGCCGAATAAAAACTAACCCCGAATCTCATTAATTTAAAGAAAGTCAGTGGCTGAAACCGAACGGCGGATGAACGGATATATTTATCGTGATGTCACCATCTCACCAAGACGTAAAGAAAACCCGGATGAGGAAGATAAAGTGCAACGAGGCTACACAGAAGACGGGCGGCCGCACAAAAACACCGACATGACAGATAAGGGAGCGCCCGCCCCGCGGGGACCGCGCGGCGGGAACAGAAGCTCGGTTCGCTTGATGCGAACGGCTTCTTCTGAATTAATTCTGTTGGGTGTAGCAAGCTACTTAAGCAATAGAAGAGATGGCTCAGAAGCTGAGCACATCTACAAAGTAGATATTAAAATAATAAAAAATGTTAATGTAATCTAGGAAAAGACACTAGAATACTATTTACAACTGCACGATATGTACAGATATTCTCCACAGCTAATTCAGCTGGTTTTCCAGATCTTCATGGCTTCTGTCAACGTTGGATGCAGGATTAGGATGAGGATAAAATGTAATAGGCATGGGTCACAATATCTATACTGAATTTGCGAATCAATAAAAACACCCTCGGTTTAATTCCACCATTATTTTCATTTTCAATTGTACACATATATAATTACGTTATAGACACATATATAATTATAATATAATTACGCTCAGAACATTCATACACATATATAATTACGCTCAGAACATTCGGTGTAAAACAACTAACGATTTATCTAAGTTATATTAAATATTGTAATTTAAAAGCGGGTTTCATGGGATTAAAATGGGTGTTTAAGAGAGGGAAAAAGGGACGATGGTGTTTCTAATAGGGTAAATGGTAGGTCCTGTAAAAAAGGTACCTACATTTCAAGTGCTGTATCCTTTTATTAAAAAATGCTATATTTTAAATTACTTTTTTCTAGGCGCATTAGACGTACAGTTAAATGATATTGAATGTATTAATCTAATATTTGTTCTAATGACATATTTTAAAAATGTATTTTTATATTTTTCTACCCTATGTCTTTAGTTTGATAAATCAATTATAGAATTACTTTTGGTTATACATAATATAATTTAGTGTTCTGAGTCCCTAATAATGTAATACGTTACGCACTTCTAATAGGTCTTGCAGAAATTTTCAATTTGAATTTTGTATTTCTCCGATTTAGACTGTTATGATTATAATATATAGGTCATTAATTGTTTTACAGGTAATACCTGGTTGCGTTGGAATAAAAGGGAAAATAATTAAATCATTATATACTGGCACCTGTTAGTAGCGATCGCTTTATGGTTGGTCGATTTTGAAATCACAATGACAGATAGGTCTCGTGGACGTAAGTACTCATCAGGTGATTCCAATAAAAAAGTAAAGTGTACTATATCCTAGATGAATATTATCGCCGTCGAGCAGCTAGAAGTACTACCCGACCACTGCTTACTTCTACAGCCTTAAACGGCAGGTGAACAACATTGTACATTATACAGATATAGAATAATTGAGTGGATAATTCGTATATACTCTCCCAAATTTGTTTAATCGTGCTCGTCCTGGATCACACAAACTATTCGTAGTCATCCTCCCGCAAAAACGTCAGGCGTATGGCGTTGGTAACAGGAACTGTCCGACACCTGGACGTGCTGTTATCGGCAGCCCCAGATATAAACATATTTGAAATATACAAAACAGCTTGAAAAACAAGTTAGACTTATTTCTTGGTTCCATTTTTGAATATTAAAAGTTATTAAATATATTATATAAATTGTTGTGTGGTTAGTATACTATTATTTAGATGTTTATATATACATATAACATAACAAACTAATGAGATATTACCATTTATTTTTTTATTAGAATGTAGTAAATGTAAACATGACGGCGAATTGAATTAATCTCTAAGTTGTGTGTAAAATAAAATAAACTAACTAAATAAATATATAAAATAAATAAATGAAAGGAGTGCGACTATAAAACTTAATGATCCTGTAATAACAAAATTAATCACTTTAGCAGTAAAATACTAACCCGCCAGCGTATATTACAATAAGATAACCCATTCATAGCTTTGATATTAAATTTGGCTAATGACGTAGTGAAATTTAGATAAGTTTATACGAAAAAGTAGTTGCTATAGTATCTCGAATTAATGAAACAAAACGGTTATATCGTCAAAGTATTAGCACAGTTACATATATGCCTTACACAGAACCAAAATTCTCCTTTTATAACTGACTGACTACTATGTTACAGATAGGTATAGGTACAATACACTGACATTGGCCATTCCTTGCGGTTTGTGGAAATAATTAATTAAGCCCAGCAATGATTGAGCCTAATTTCTTCTTCATTACGACTCGCAGAGGCACTCATTATTCCGAAAATTACTTAATTTCGCACTGGAAATTCGCCTTCGTTGGGGTGTTTTCGTTAATTATTTTTTTTAATAGAGCTGGTAATAAATACAGCAGCTTGACTTGGGGGTCAAGGTAACCACAAACAAGTTCAAAGTATGTAATAAGAAAACTTGAGGTAATACATATTTCGTCTTCTAACATAATAACGCGGTTGTCGAAGCTGATTCTAACGAAGGTCACTTAAACACAAATCGAATGTCATTAGAATATATCAAAAAATAGTTTTTTCATTTTCATACCTTGGTTCCTAATTCCTTGGGATAGGTGTATGTTTTCAGTCTGCTTAATATATCAGGATGTTTTATTCTCATAATGGCTTCAATCTATAACAAAGAAAAGAAAATATTAGATGACAAATAGATATAACAACTGCACACTCGCACACGTACTGGGTAGATAATTGAAAATAAACGAGAATACCACTAAAAGAAACCGATAAGCCAATTCATCAATTTCATAATAAATTTAAACCACTAAAATTATGGAATCATAAAATACAAAATAGCTGCTATAATTATAACTCTCATATTTAAATTATTACAGTTAATAAAATGGATTAATTTGATAAGTACAAATTCGTATAAATGTGACAACCAAATCTGATAAGCTTTATTTGTACAATTGAGGTTTAATGCTATTATACCATTATCATTCGCAAATTTTAATAACATTCAAGTGGTTAATTCCATCAATATAGTACAGTTTATTGTTTTGAGCCATCCACAGGGTGCGGTAACGAAAACTTCTGATTTAATCGCCGTGAAGAGAGGCATGGTAGGCCGAAGGAGAAATGCACAGAGGCCTTTTTCTAATGGCTGCGCAGCGTGAATTTCGCACACACTTCAATATTCCCGAGGTCCTCTTCCTGGCCGGTAATCGACTGTTTCGTGGGAAAGCACCTTTAGGAAAATGTTAAATGTGCAAAGAAGAAGAATAGCGTTACCATGGCCCGTGAAAACACCACAAAACATCAAGGCAAACATCAAACAAACAGTAAGACAGGCATTTTTGCGATGTCCTCGGTGCTCCGAACACAAGCATGCAGGTAGCTGCTCTTCGACTATCTGATCATTTTGTTAGGCGAATTCTTCATGATAACCTCCATTTCCACCCATACAAGTTGGCTGTGGTGCAAGAACTCAAAGCATACGATTTTGTTGCTAGGCAAAATGCATGGGAAGCGTTGCTTTGCGAGACTTAGCGAAAACTTACATCGCGGTTGTGTTCTTTAGTGAATTTATTGCTTCTGTTCTTTAGCGTCAAACTTTCTTCTGTATGGGTGCGCTTATAAACAAATCATAAACTACTAGAGTACTAATAATCCCAGAGCACTTCATGAGAATCCCCTTCACTCTGAGAGTGTAACTGTTTGTGTGCATCGTTGAGAGTAAAGATCATTGGTCCTTATGTTTTTAGGAATACGAGCGTGCAGTATAACACAGAATTATCAGCGATATGTCAACATGATTTATAACTTTTTTGTGCCCATTGATGTTGGGATGTATGGTTTCAGCAGGATGGAGCCATGGCAAACAGCGCGAATTGCAATGCGTGTTTTGCAAGAAACCTTCCCTGAGCGTCTCACCGCCCCTAAGAAGAGTGATCTTCCGTGGCCGGAACGCTCGTCTTATTTTAACCCTTTGCGACTTCTTTATATGGACATATCTGAAATGCATTGTTATCACCGATCGTCCAAGAACCCTAGCCCAGTTAAAGCAGAATATTCGTCAAGCAAAAGCTCACATATCTATCGCTATGCTCGACAAGGTCGACCGGAACTTCAGAAATGGAATAACTCAGTGTATGTATATAAGTAATATATAGGTGTATAATGTACAATGAGGGGCGTCACTTGCCATTTTTTTTAAAACCATGTAAGTTTAAATTGACAATTGTGTAGAAATGTGAGAATAACAGGAAAAGTAGCGATATACATCGGCAAATTTGGCCCATCACGTGATTGGTAACCCCTGGCTTATCTAAAATGGCTTAAAACCTATTCCAACAAGTTTCTAACGTTACCATGATTCCAAAAATACCCATATAGGCTATGATCGCTCTACCTATTGGTCAGATCGTCCTCCAGGCCAAGTAAACCAGGATGCACCCGCAGCAGGACCTTCCGGACTCGGATCGAATTTGCTGCTACCTTGTGGTGCTTAGGGTAACCCAGAGAGGTTGCGTACCAGATTTAGCGAAGAAAGGACTACGGGAAGTCTTCAGACAAACAGACAAACAAACAAACGCACAAACGTTTAAACGCATAGTATGCATCAGATTATATGGCCCGTCCTTTCTAATACTATGAACGGACCAAAAAGGATTAAAACGATAAATATGCTATCTGAAGCATTTGACCTTTGGTAAAGATCATCACAAAAAGTGTTCATCACAGGCTTCCGCACCACAAACTCTTGTAAATTCTCAGATCGTAAATCCTCAGGCTAAAGATCGTAACAAAAGGAGAAGCAGATTCAAGAGATTACTAAGAGTAAGACAGTCAACCTAATTAAGATGTTTAATTTAACGCAAACGAAAATCGTACTTTGAAATATTATTTGAATTAAGCCGGAGCACAGTGATTTGGCAGTTATTGTGATAGTTATTAAGCCCTTTTGTAGAAATTGGCTATTAAGTATTTGAAAAGCTTTACTACCTACTGGAGACGCTAGCGACAAAATATGGGTAATCAAACTTAAATTACGTATATATAAATAGGGGAAGTCTTTTTTTTAGCAACATTTAGAAATCGAGTTGGCACCGGATTTCTAAATTTTGAGATCCTGAGAATCCAAAAAAGTGATTCCTAAAAATGTCTGTGTGTGT
>JAOPUG010000036.1:27478454-27493865 GCA_027564375.1 Micropterix facetella | reverse complement strand
ATTGTTTGCTATTTTTTATTACATTTTATCTATTTCGGCTTCTACTTGATAGAATTAGATTTTTTTATTTAAAAAAATGTATGATTAACGGCGTTTGCGCGATATTTTTTGGTAAAACTTACATCTTTAGATTGCCAGTTGAGCACATATACACACACGAGTGCAGTAATAGCGAAGACACATCTTCTTTGCAATGTTGCTAATCGTATATTTTTGCATTTTTTTACATACACACTTCAAACGATACTTTAAAGTTGGCAAAACTCTTGTAACTTGCCATCTTATCTAACGCCGCTTTAAGTAGCAAGGTGTGAAGGATACGCGTATTGACGCGACATTGAAATTACAAAACAACCTTCTCTTTTCCTCGCATATGTGAGAAAAATACGCCAAGCATACAATCAAAAAGTGCAAAAAAATAAATGACAAACTAATTGATTATGCATGAATATACCAGTGAATTAAATATAAATAACTTCCTAGTGAAAGACCAATCCTCTTAGTATACTTTTTGTTTCAATCCATGTACATTAAATCGGATTTTGCGTGCCGAAAGAAAATCCCATTTCTCATTATTATTTATATAAGATGTAAACATATTGTGCACTGTTACTTGGCACTTTTATTTAATTACTGATGTGAACGGAAAACGAAAACAAGGTCCTTAAAAGGGGCCAACAAGGTAAATTTTCAGATATTCATGACCAAATTCCATTAAATAAATCACATTACATATTACCGAGAACAAAATTAAAAGCAGCAAGACAAGATTCCGAATACACTGGTCCATAGTTTTTTTTAAATGTTAATGTTAATTAAAATGTTTTTTTAATGTTTTTAAATATGTATTTTAAGATGTTGCAAATTAATAAGTTAAAAAAACAATTAAAAAGTTACTTAAAGAAAATACATTATATACATTTGAAGAGTTACATTCTACCAAGGTCGATATTATCAAATAGTAAAACAATAACCTCTGGTTTTTACCCTAAAATATTATGTATTAGTAATATATTAGGAAAATATTAAGTAAAATATTAAGTAAAAATATTGAATAGTCCTTTGTAGATAACTAATTGCATTATCCAGATATGATACTAAAATATACAATATGTTATGCTTAATTAGATTTTAAGTGTACGGATATGATTTTCATAACCTATGGGTAATTTATATATTTTTTACTTTAAATGTACATATTTAAGTTAATTTTTGGAAAATCAATAAATTATTATATTCTATTTTATTCCTAAAATCATTATGGTATTATAATGATCATAATTATAGTGTAACATTGTAGCATAACTGTAATTGGAAAGACGTGATAGATAGATCTTGTATGTTATGATATGGTAGAGGTACAGATGTTTTTGGTACAAAATGGTTCGATACAGTTTGCCCAGATGGCGTACAATTTCGATTACATGCTTTTTAAGATATAACACTATCTGTGCATACTAATTATAATATTTTTTAAAATATTTTTTGCCGTATAACCGCAAGACGTATATAGATAGTATTATATTATTTACAGTAATAATAACAATTATTACATTAATTTAGGGTATTAATAATTTAAACTCGCATTGACGAATTTTCCTTCGAGTAACCAGTTAGAAATAAAAAATCTATTACAATAAAAAAAACCCCTTAGAGTTTAATTAATGAACTATATAACATTCTAAAGCAATTCAAAAGCTAATCAGAATAATATTAAAATAGTCCAAGTCACAAGAAAAAAAATGTATGATTAAAAAAGTCAACAAAATAATCAATAAAATATTTAAATTATCCAAGAAATTAAAAATATTCCTCATATAAAATGTTGTAGTGAGCAGTAGAAGTACTACGTATAATATTTAAAATATTTATACTGTCAACATTATAGGTACCAAAAGTTTTATTATTATTTAATTTAATTTAATATTTATTTAAATAACGGTTTTAAGTATTATTATTATATTTCCACGGTAATACTGTTAAATTAAATAGTTCATGGGAGCGGTACGGTGAATATTTTCAGATCTTGAAAGTGTTGTTTGGCGGAAGCATCTTGTAGTGACATCGACAATGTTCACACGGCCTATTTCGGCATGACTAGGACGCGATCCCGGGCAGCAACACATCCCCACGGATCCACGGCATACGACAATAGGGCGTGCATGTACGCAAATTAGCACATACGAAGTGCATTACTATCTAATATAGCTCAAGGCGTAATACACCATACGCCAAATTTCTTGATCCCTCGCACACTAGCTCAAACATGCATCCACATATATCATCCAAACTCATCCAAAACTTCGCACGAGAGAGAAAATCAAATTGCTATGAAGACTATAACCGCTATACGACCCTCAAATCGCCAGCTACCTGAGCCAGGGCGCAGGCTACTTGGGTTAGGTGCATTGGTGTTTAATAAATGAAATACATGTGATCTGAACAATACATGTGGTGTGCGAGGGCTCAAGATCCGTCGCGGGACCTATACGCACGTTCTATCTTGTCGCATCGATATGAACATTCAAACACAGAACTTAATGAAAAAAGTTTTATTCGATGTGAAAATCCGGCCTAATAACTACAGACCATAAATAACCGCATATTTTTATTATTTTCATATTGCTCGCGAAGCGAAGGAGAGAAAAAAATCGTCCGCCTCGTTCCGTCGGCAGTAAAAAGATCATAGTTCGCTGTCTGTTGAGATGGTTGAGCGGGCGGTGCCGGTGGGGGTGTAATGGGGGAAATACAAATTCATAAAAAAGTTTCCGGAAGATTTCCGTAAGTTTATGTTCGTCAGCCATACTTGTGTAGCCATACTTGTGGGGCGGAGCGGAAAAATATTTTTTTGGCACTGCGAAAATTCGCACGTCCTCTCCAATTCCTCTTCCTCGTTTTAGAGCTCTATTTAAATGGGCGTGGCTGTAAATTTATTTTCGCAGCGCGGTTGCTAGGCGATTTTAGGTTGGTTTCTTGAGTAGATAGATAGAAATTATTTTTTGCTCATTTTAAATCATAACGGTTCATAATGGTTCCATGGCACATTTAGGATCACAATGGTTCCGTGGAGTCTGGGCTATGATGGCCGTTATGTTCTTGGTCGGCCCAGCTCGCGGAGCAGCTCCTATCCGGGAGCCTCTTCGAAGAGGGACCAACCCGGTGAACCCACTGTGCGGTGAATCTGGGGACGGAAACTCGGGCTGATCTGGACAGATGGCGCACGGGGCAGGCAAACCGGCCGTGCTATCACTGACTAATATCTGTAGTTTAGAAGTGTATGCTTCTTAAGAAAGCGGGGGTAAGTAGGTACTTCTAGCTGCATATCCATAGAAACGATATTGTGGGCCACTCGATCTCGGGTGAGAGTTGCCGAGTAATGGACGCCCCGTATCCGCTATATTCCAGTTAGGAATGCCGCTTGCTGAGGTAGAGGACCGCGCAAGCGACCTCGAACCTACAACCAGACGGGTGGTCGGAGGAATCTAACTAAATCTGGGATTTAGGGGGTGAGGCTGCCCGCAGGGTGGCAACTCCCTGTGCCTCGCCGTAAGGCGTTGGACTCTGACGGGCAGGTGGTGGAGCTTGGTACGTAGATTTGTCTACGTCTCCAAGTCTCTGTCCTCCGCCTCGGGGTGATATAGCGATAAAGTTCGTTGAAATGCTCTGGGGTGGACGGATTCGGCCGTAGCAGGTGACACACAATTAATCACATTTTAAAATAAAATATACAACAGGCATAAATTACAATCTCTTACAGTCAACCTACCTGGAAGTGACAGAATTTAGGTGCCAGTAGAGAAAATACACAGACAAACTTAATACTTACAAAAAATTAATCACATAACAAAAATTCCAATTTTAAAAGAAAATAATTAGTATCTAGAGAAACGTTCGCAAGGAGCAGAGGACAGGAGATGATAGGATGGTACATAGGATAACTAGGAATTTAGGGATATGAAATGCTTTTCCAGAGACACCTGACAAGTAGAAAGCATTGGTGAATTTCTAATATTGGACGGGAGCTGGTTTCATAGTCTAGCTGCATGAACGGTGATGGAATTTGTAAAAAAAGAAAAATTACGAGTAGGAATCGCAATTTTACTATCCTGGCTGGAGCGAAGTAGACGACTATCGCATCATTGAATGTCTACTAGCGTGTGAACCATGCAGTAAGCTTAATATTAAACTTAAATTAATGTTTATTTAACACAGCATCCGAAAAAAGCGTGCGATAAAAAATATAACAATGCAACAAAACAAATATAACAATATACAATGTAACAATGTATAGCTAATATATAAAACAAAACACAGACATATATAAACAAACACAATAGAACTACTTTAAGCATAGAAACATGGCAATAATAAACATGTCGCCTAAATCCATGAAAATATCTTTCAAGAGAGATATTTATATAAAAAATAATTAATCTACATTACAACGAACGCAGTCGCCTACTCCATGTAGTTCAACTATTAGACGAAATATATAATTACTCCTTTTAAATTTTGCGTTTAGCTCCAAAAATATTTTTAATATATTTATTTTCAGGAAAATATAACTACTTTTTGTTACAGTATTTCCTTGTGTATATGACAGCTGGTTCTAAAAACATCCAGCCTAATCCAGGCCCAATCTCGACAATTCTCTTTTTCTTTCAAACCAAAACAACATTTATAACGTTAGGTACATATGTATGTATATACATTCAATAATATACGAAGGCTTTAAGACTGATAACAAAAATAGAAAACACATTATTGTAATCTTCCATTCCTCCGCTTCCGTCGTTTCGAACGACGACGTCGCGCAAGATTGTACTGGTGAGTTTACTCACAGAAAGTGGTTGCTTTGTTCACTCAAAGACACATTAGGAGAAGAGGAAAGTAGAGGGGTATGTGGCGCCTGGTCCCCCGCTGACCCGAGATGTGACGATACATCTGTATACATAAACGGGGGCAACTCTCAAAGAACGGCCGAACGTATGCGAAAGAGGAGCCGAACTTTTCCGTTCAATATTCAATTTGCATGTCGATTTGTCTCACACTTGTTCGTTACTTTAGCAAGGTCCTTCTCCAAACCCGCCCCTTTCGTGTGTAACAAACGATACCCGCGAAACTTGCCCCCAACTCGGGGTAAACGGCAGAGTTTTGTATTGACGTATCCTCGTCAAATAAGCAGTTCGCCAATGTGGCCAACACGCTCGTTTATTTACGTTTTAATATGGGAATGGAATGTTCAGCCGGTTTCGCCAACGATGAAAGCCAATATTGTTTTGCCTTTCTATGTACTAATTCGTATCCAGACTCGCAACATTTAATTTTGTTTTGTGTATGCACTGTAGATAGAGGAAATACGTCCTAAATGACATACTTTATGTTTAGAGTATGCCAAGATTATTATTGATAGTAATTTAAACCGCAAAGTGTACATCTGTGTAATCTGCACTATCACAATCATACGCTCTTTCAAAAACCAAGTTAATGGAATTTAATCGTATCCGCATAATTAAACATATACATATAAATACGGTAAAACTAATTTGCCCATAGTGGGTGGCCACTATAAAATACATGTCGCTCCACTAGTTCAAAAAGGGAATAATTCAAAATGACGACTTTTTCGGAAACAGCATTTAACAGATTTTAAGCTTTTAATTACAAATCAGATTGTAGATTTTTTTAAAGTCACATATATGCTTTTTTCAATTAGAAGAAATAAACTTTTTGAAAGGTGTTGAGGAAACCATGACAATTAGAAAATTATGACTTATTCCCTTTTTAAACTAAATTATTCTTATATTTTGATTGTTATGTTTCGTTTCCTATTTGAATTTAATTATTATAATATATTTTACCAAATTTTGACATTCTGCCTTTGTTGGACCAAATTCAATGTTGTTTAGTTATCCATTTCGTTTCTTTTAAATAAAACAAATTTTCCAGGTTTCTTATAAGTAAGAAATTAATAAAGAAAGATCGTATTAATTAATAACTAAACATAATTACAGAGATTCTTGTTCGTTGTGATATTTTAAATTCGCACCGACGCCTACAATAACTAACTATTGCCGCTAACTTTAAAAACTCCATATAATTAAAATGCGTCAAGCCGACAACAGATCAAACAACATTCAAAGAAACAACTCAAATATGACAGCGAAACCGTCATATAAGTGTATTAGAAATAATTAAAATTGCCAATTTAATAAAGGAATAACATGTAATGTAACAACACCTTATATTAAGTAAATAATATTCTCGGTCAAAAATTAAGATGATTTTGTTTACAATTACTAATCTAATAATATTCTCAATTCAATAAGGAAACGAAAAATATTGTTTCTCTTTTAAAGTTAATTTTCGTGAGAATTCAAAAAGGAACTACTTGTAATATAAACGAAAATATGTATATTTTTAATCGCTACTTCGGCCCACCCTCCGGGGGCCGAAGTCTTACAATCGTGCGAACAATGTAACGATATTAAATGGACCAATAAGACTTTTCTCGACGTTCCACATCTAGACAGACACGAGTTTTTTTTGTGTTTTAGGTGGACTCTAGGACATTAAATTAAAACGAACAAAGATACTTTTCTCGACGTTTCACAAGTCCTAGAGTTCATATAAACTAGAAAAGGGTTTGTGTCTGTATGTCTGGATGTGTGGATGTATGTTACTGTGCACGATAAGTCGAGTCCGTTTTTGAAACTGTGCCACCTTCTAGCCTATATTAATTATTAGTGGCATAGATTACAACACAATGATTCAAAATCGATATATTATGGTCGATTCAAAATCGATATATTATGGTGATGTTCGTAATTGCAATAACAAAATTTATTTCAACATCGTTAAAATGCAAAAAATGCCATTGTCATCGCAGAGACACAACCGCAATTCATACCCTTACATTAGTCAATAGAGTATTGTCGAAAGGGGCGATATGGACCTGGTATATTGTTGTCAACTTCCGCACAACTCGATATTTTTTCTCTGCAAATAAAACAAATTATTATTAATTGACCAGTTTTAGTCGTGAATAATTGAAACTATTTTAAATAAGCGAGATAAAAATAAATATTGTACCAGATGCATTAAAAACGAAAGGTCATCCTTTTAACTTTGACAATAACAAGTAAAATGACTGGAATGCTAAAATGCTAAAAATATATTGATGTTACAAATAACTTCGCATAAAACCACTCATACGAAAACAATATTGACGCACCAGTTTGATTACAACCGTGCAATAATTATAATAGAAAGAAAATGGTGCCAGAATTAACGTTAATCAAACCAGTCACAGTTCTAATAGAATTTATAATAGATATAACAATTTCTCTGATCTTAATCTGGTAATTTAGTGTGTATACATTAGCAATATCGTTGTCATAGCGCCGACTGAATTTCTCATTTGCACATTAATAATGATTACGTCATAAATTTGCGAGAAGCTCCGCGGCCGTCCGTTAATGTAACGTTTAGTAACAATGTGAATAATTTGGGCAAATACGAAAGCTCAACCACGCAGATGGATTCCATTTAGTAATCAAACGCGGGCGATGAAAATATTTTCCACATTTCAGACGGCCGTCCGTCTAAATTCCTTAGGGGCAAGAGAGAGGGGATGGCACAAAGAACACGTTAAAATCACTACAACATATTATACTCGTAAAGTTGGACCTACGAAATCTAATCCCATATTTATTTATATTTTTGGGCTTCTTTTTTAGATTCAAGCAAAAATAACGCGGACATTTAAAAATATATTAAGATTCGAATCACCGGCCATAAGGACATCACCCTTTTAGAGGTAAATTTCCTGTTCTTTTACACCTTATCATTGCTAGGACAGAACCTATGTAAATACTTGTTACAACTGGTACCCAACGTGGAACGGTAGAGTTTGTCCGCTTCTAGCGATAGTGCTGATCGAATCAACCTATTAGGTGAAGTCACAACAAATAAAGCAATGATTATAATAATAGCTGATGTTGATATAATAATATTAATAAAGCATGATTATAGTTCGAGGTTGGTGAGTGTCAAAGTACAGGCGAACCCGCACCTCAGGATGTTTCAACGAACAGCCCGTGGGAGTCCGACTCCTTACCGCGAGGCACTGAAAATTTTCAAGCCCAGTGGGGCCCTTGTGCCCTCACTTTCAAACTTGGTCAGATTTCTTCAACCGTCCGTATGGTCATCAAAGTTACTTGCGCACGTTCTACATCGAATAGCGTCAATTCATACCAAATTTGTCGCAAATCTGAGGCGTCCTTTACTCGCCAAATTTCACCCGAGATTGGGTGGCCAACGGATCGTTTCTAAGAATAGACATTTTGAGGTACATATCTACCCCCGCTATATAGACCGCATAAGCGATCCGACTCGCAGGGATATTTGTCAGTTAAGCAAGGCCTGTAAGCCGACCAATACATCAAGCGCTGGACGCTGGCGGAACACCTTGGGCGGCCCTGGTGCCGCCCGAGGTGTTCCGCGTTCTCCACTCCCAGTGTAAACTTCACGTTCTCTTTCTAGCACTTACATACCTCTCTAAGTTATGTAGGGGCATGAAAGAGACAAAAATGTCTATAAAAATATGCCGCCGCGCCACTCCCTTGCAGGTTTTATTAACGTCGCCGATTTATACATTAAGCTATTAAAAGGATTTGATAGCGGCATTAAAAAATATCCTGCCTGGCAACGCTCTGTCACGGAATGGGTGGAGCTACCTGTCACAGGCAGCAGCGCCGCGAAGGAGCCAGGCACACATAAACACACATACACACACACACATTCAGTCGTCAGTCAGTAGGCGCGTTGAGACGCCAAGCGCCGCGCTGACACAGTTACCTTCAGTGGCGTCGACAAGCACCCGACATACCCGAATAAATGTTTCGTCGCTTAGACGCTTATTTTGAATTGCATCAGTGCCAACGGGTCCCGATAATTCATATACATGGGTACCGCTGCTATTATAGAAAGAGATATTGGTGGCACCGGCGATTTTACTATCAAGCCATCGATTTTCCACACAATTCACTTCAAAATTGGTTCTTTATCCTGCTTTGGATCATCCAATAAATTTAAATTAAAATTCAGCTTCGTTCATCATAGCAATCAGCCCATTATCAACGAGCTTATTTTCTAGCCTTCTGTAGTGTTTTATGGCCTATATATTGTATTATCAATAACCTCTTCAACGCCTCACCTTTGAAAGATGATATGTTCATATTCTCCTTTTCCGTTTCATATTCTTATGAATTTTGCAATCTGCAGACATTTACGAGAAACGATATAAACAATATGTAGTATACGTTCAATAAAGCGTTAAAAAAGTTACCACGCCTATTTATAGTAGCAATAAATACACCACAGGCGGCAAAAAATCAAACAATTTGAAAAGAAATATAATAAGTACGTAAGAGAAATATAATAAGTGCATGTACGTAAGAGGTACATGGAATGCTGAGAAATAAGAAGAATCGGCAAATATATGACAAAAAGTAGGCTGGAAGATGGTGACTTTGCGACAGAGGAAAGGAGAACCATTACTCTACTCTCCCTCAATGTATTGCTTAACTTAAAGCCACTTCCAAAATTGGCTTTAGGTTGTTTAATACGGGCCGATTATTCTCATAATCCCATCTTTCAAGGAGCAGGTGTTAATATCCTACTATATATAAATAGCCCCCTGGTATATCGATTGACAGGATCGGGGTCATTCCTGGCTGGGGTGACACGATCTAATATAAACTAATCTCGTCTTCTTTACCAGCCTAAACCTCTACCTTCATTTATCATAACTACCTCTTTCCATTTCCGCTTGAAGTATGCAGGTCATGCCAAATCAGATAGTATTATAAAATTGAATACGAATATTTGAAAAAAAGAAGAAGAAACGTACGATTTTCCATTCGGGCAATAGAGCGCTAGATGGGGGCTATTTGCCTCGCAAATAGGAGGCGACGGGGCGGACCAATACGAGACGACGACCCCTCTAGAAGGAATAAAAAAAGCGAATCGTTCGTAGGAGAGTGTAGGAGACGAAAGTGCACGAAAAGTAATTCAATTTGGAGGGTGCAAGATGTGAGAGCGAGGCGGGAGCGCCGTGCTGCATCGCTGATATCTCGCGCGTCGTGCGGGCGACAGGCGGTGTGCGGCTGAGCCCGACCAGAAGGCCTACTAAGTGCTACTTTTCCAACTCGAGATATATCGTTCGCAGGCGTCGTCGCCGGTTACGTAATCCCTGATACCGCGCTGGCGCTCTTGTGCTCTTGAATGGCGGGAAATATGAATCAATCCCTGTATTCACTGGGCTTCGCAGCGTCCTTGGCTTTATCCGAAACGAAGAGAGAACACAAGCAAAAATACTAATCTTCTCTGCCAGGGATTTACGTGGCTGTTCAAAAAGTATCCAACCTTTATTTTCTAGTAAACAAATAAAGGATTCCGCCATTTTTTCACGCATGCTGAAAGCGCCAGTCACTGGCAACCGATTGATAAGCGAGAAAGCATAGTGGGCTTCCGTCGAATTGTCAAGAATGGACGGACTAATTAGAAATTATATATTTTTTTTACCAAAAGCTTGGCAATACCTAATAACCAACAAGCTTTTGGGGACGACGCCTTGAGCATCTCACGGATAAAGATGTTTTATACAACCGCTTCAAAGAAACACATCAGCAACAGCGACGTGACAGCGAACCACGTTCTGGTAGGTACGTTCAAGAGCCGAAATGATAATGTAATTGACCAGGTATAGTCTTTGATCATGTAGGATCTCGCATTCTGGCATTCCAGTAGTTCTTCAGGCTCCCTACTCACAAGACATGGGTTCTTGTGATTTTTAGCTAATCCCCCAAGATGAAAATGCCGCTGAAAGGGAAGACAGTATGCGGAGTAATAATAATAATAATAATGTATTTACTGAAAACTGTAAGCAGGTCTAAAGAATCGATTGGTACTAAATATGTGCTATTCACTTAACCTATAAGGTGTACAATATTTTCTATAATTGAATATACTTTTACTTATGTAATTCGTAGTGTATGTATGTATGTATACCTACATTATGATCTACATAGACGTATTGGGACTCAGAAAAAATAACTATCAAAATAAATAACAATTAACAGGAAAAGTAGCGCTATACATTGGCAACTTGGCCCGTCCCGTGATTGGTAACTCCTGACAACCAAAATGGCTTAAAACGATTATTATAGATATAAAAATCGCCACGATTCCAAAAATACCCATATAAGCTATGCTTGATCTACCTATTAGGCAGATCCTCCTCAAGGTCAACTAAACCAGGATACACCCGCAGCAGCACCCAAATGGCGTAAAACCTATTCCAACAAGTTTCTCTCGCCACCACTATTCTAAAAATACCCATATACGCTATGCATGCTCTACCTGTTGGTCAGATCCTCCTCCAGGCCAAGTAAACCAGGATTACATGCAGCAGGACCTGCGGGACTCGAATCAAATTTGCCGCTACTTGGTGGTACTTAGGGTCACTCAGAGAGGCTGCATATCAAATTTGGTGACGATCAGTCCACGGAAGTTATCGGACATATGGACAAACAAACGCACAAACGCACCGCATGCAACATACTATAATTAGTCCGTCCTACGTACCTACGGATGAGCCAAAAATCAAAATTATAATGATTTAATCACAGTTAAACAGAAGAGATGTAAAAGTAAAATCAATCCGAAAAGGATATTAATAAGAAGAATAAATATAATCACAACTAATATATAGAGATTATAATAGTAATATTTCCTTTACTAGATATTATGTAAAAAGTCAATTTGCATTTGATCTAAAATGTCATCGTGACATAATTATACGGTTTGTCAGAAAATAAAATGATAATGAAAAAAAGAGAGGTTTAAAATGTCTAACATATGAAATAAGAAGAAGTTGTAATATTTATTTGTCAAAGTCGTCTACGGTATAAAATAACATTTGTTTGTGAGTCAATGGTTTAATATTCCAGAAGATGTGTTCTAGAAGTGTTACCCACTATGGTTGAACCGCTGGAAGCAGTGTGTCCATTACCAAAGACTATAAATAATAGTTAGTGATTAGAGTAAATTTATGTTGTATTAATAAGTGTACTTTTGTCAACTACCAACTAAAGGTTGGACTTTTTGAACAGACATATGCTAAATAGTTCTGCAATTATTTCTGGCAACTCCAATACATTAGAAATTGTTGATCATTGCGCAATCAAATGATGCATCTCCATCGTAGATCTACATTTACAATCCATATTTATATCCGCTCGGTGTAGAGAAAGAAGAGTAATTTGGATGGTAATTTACAAATGCGCCGCATTTTAATTAAGCATTTGCATATAAATTTAGATAACGCCTGGCGCTATGAACGTTGATAAATAAATATTTACATGATTAGATAGTTGCGACATGACTTGTGTAAAGCCTGTTTTGTTGTTATATAAACCTGACGAGCGTTGTTGCCGACGGGATCTCAATTTACGTCGATATTATCGACTAAAGCCAAGGCCTCTTGACCAAGTGTATCAATATTGTAACAGAGGATATCAAAATCGTGTGAGACCTCCAATCTAGTGAGAATAGCATTTATGCTCGTATCTGTATATTACCATACCATCATTTCGTGATTTTTTATATGCACGCCAGACGGTGCATGCATGGTCGTTCGAACTCTATCTTCTTTGCCCTCGAAACACAAAGCCTTTAGTTCCTCGACGGAATAAATATTTTCGACAAACCGAATTATAATAATTTCCATATTCGGTCGGATGTGATCCAAAGCAACTGACATGTGCCAATGCCGCCGTCTCATTTTCCTTCCTTCCGAAAGCATCCCCCGTCTTCTTTTCGCTTTGCGATTGTGCCGCTGCATCGCAGCGAAACGAATTACGAGAAGCGTTACCGCATTATTTCGACACGGTAATTTTCGTACAACAATGGACGCGACGAGGAGGAGGGGTGGCGCAGACAATAACCCGCGACACGCCACTAAGCTGTGTCAGTGCGACGCCTAACCGCATCCCGCTCTCGAACTGCCAGGCAGATACCTCCGAACCGCAATATCAAAATACGACTTCCCGACGTACGGCCTGCGCGTCGCCCGACAGACCGCCTCCGCCTTCCGCCGCCGGGCCGCCGGCTATGATGTATAATTACAGCCCTTGTGCCATGGCGTATCCCTCCATGCCATAACCCTTTCAGTCTATGGATGGGTCATGCTGACCCAGGCGAAAAATTCGCTGCGATGCTCTAACACGCCTGGAATACTGCACATCTTAATGCCTAATGATGTATCTCAAAAATAAAAGTTTTGCGAGTTTTTGTAGAAAATTTTATTATGGTTTCTCTGATGTTTTGCAATATTAAAACTAGGCAGCAGGAAAACCTTCTTATAAGATTGTATAGTATATTAGGATGTTCATGGTAGTTTAAAACAATTACCTGAATTGAGCGTGTAAACCATAAGAGATCCATTATGCCACTAGTGTACTTACCCCCCTCAATGAAGACGAGTTACTGTCTGGAAAGCGTTCAAATGTTACGTGAGAGTTGAATTTCATGTCCCATTTATTGTGTACATGAAAAATCCTAGCTCTGGAACGGGTATAGTCCCGTAAGCTCTGGAACGGGTATATCCTAGTTGGGGGGCGATGAACAAAAATAGCTACGAAAGTACACTCAGTTAATGTTTCGCCGTTGGTTATCGTTTATATAATGTAGCAAAGAAAACAATTTTTGATAGTGGCGATTAAATTAAATTAAACGCGTCAATAATCGGTAGATATCAGATATTATTACTGATAATCAGACATTAATACTTATATAATATACATACTTACCTATGTGTTTAATCTTCTTACCTAGATGCTGGAGGCAGTGGCGTGCACCGAGTTTGGAATAGTTACGGTTATATATTCATGAAAATTACGTTAATTGACTTGTTTTAAACAAAAAATATAATTATAATGAAAAACAAAAACAACCAAAAATGTTCTTCAGCTTTTATTGCTCTGAGAGAACACAATTTCCAAAAAATGTGTGTGGTTGATGTGACCCATTCAATGTGATGGATTGACCCGAGGCGACATTTCTTTTTTAAATTTCCACCGCTTATTCCGTTTTAAGCTGTAAACATTCAAAAAACTGATTTTATGGGAACATTTTGTATGGCAGGTGCCCCTACCGTTAGTCGTACAGATCCTAAATCAACTGGGCTCTGCGCATTGGCCATAACTATGGACTGGCGAAAGAAAATTTTAAAACGGAGGTGGTTTACTCAACTTATCGTTCATAGTAACATTCACACATCCAGATATCCACATGGCACACATCCAGACAGACAGACATATTTTTTTTTATTTGGTTGTACTCAAGGACATGTGAAACGTCGAGAAATATCTGTATGGCCAATTTAATTTCGTTACATTTTTCGCGTGATTTTAAGACTTCGTCCCACCCTGGGTGGGCCGAAGTAAGATAACTTCTCAAGTCGCCGGCAGACCGCCTCAGCCTTGCGCCTCCGAGCCGCCCGGCAATGATGTATATATAATTACAGCCCTTGTACCGTGGTGTATCCCTCCCTGCCTTTACCTTTCAGTTTATTGACGGGTCTTTTAGACCCAGGCCATTGTTTTCTCTCAAATTTAAAAATCTTACTAGTTAATTTTTTGGTTTTTGTTTTTACGAATACTTTTTTTAATTATTCGATTTCGATAAATACTGATAATTGTTATTTAATGTTAGCTATTAATCTGTACAGCGTCCCTGACCACACCTAAAGCGTTTAAAAAAAAAAGACAAATTATCCAATTTCTCCAATTTATCGGAACAATATTCAGGTTAATTTAAAATATATTGAAGTACCTTGTGCCCCCCCCCCCCCTAGGGGGCAAAGTGTTACAATCCTGTGAGGTTTGTTGCTATGCACGATAACTGGAGTAATTACATTCGATTTAAAAAAAAACAACAATTGATAGTTATGACGAATGCGCAGAGACTAGTTGAGTTTGGTGTTATGTGCTTCTATGCCAAGACAGTTTAATTTTGGTGCTGCCGCCTCTCTACCACAATATCAAAACGTATATATTAGGCGACTATACGTCAGCAAGAGGTGAGGTCTCTTTAATTTAGAATTTTATATTTAGAGCTCTATCCGTATGGACTGTGCATTGAACGACCGGGTTCTATCAGGCGCTCAAAACACTCAGTTGACAATAGATGGCGCTAGAGCAGGAGCAAAAATTCAAAATTATCAAAAAATAATAACCGCGTAGAGTGAACAGCGCTATCTAATACATAGCGCGTGAACTGTTTCGATAAAATCATTTAAGATATAATCGCAGGACGGGCGATATCAGGCGCACAGAAACGGGACAT
>JAOPUG010000036.1:27450769-27461882 GCA_027564375.1 Micropterix facetella | reverse complement strand
CATATGCTCGTAATTGTGTGTACCTCATTGTTATATCTGGATCTGTATTGGATACTACATAACCATCCATAGCGTTACATTTATGTTTTCTATAATGGAACTCGGTTTGGCATAGAATCCACTAAATTTGAACAGCCACTGTTGATTATAGGGTCTCTGTGCCATACTTTAATTAATGACTGAATGAGCTTCTCCATACAGTCGTACAGCCCAAATAACTAAGGCGGCTTTTGCATATGGCCCACAAATTTTCTATACGATTTAAATCAGGTGAATTCCCTTGCCAATCAAGTTCCTGTAGTTGAATTTCTACCATAAATTTCTTCACCATCTTTGATGTGTGACAGGGGGTTATATCCCGTTGCAAAATACCAGTATCGTCCGGATATCTCTTTTCTAGCCCTGGAATTTTATATTCCATATGAATATTTCGTATGATTTCAATATAATGAGGAGAGCGCATCATTCATACTATCGGCTGTAGCAAACCAAAAAGGAAAAATATTAATATCTTTCAATATTTTGATACTATATGTGTATAATTATTTTGTTAATTGATAATTATTAGGAAAACATAAAAACGGCGTACCATTTAGCTAGACCAAGGTTAGGATTGAGAGTCATCAGTTCCTCAAGATATAACAGGGGTTATTTATTTGGATTTTTTTCCCCCTAGTTAGAATGGCTTAGTAATGTAAAAATATATACTTTTTGAAAATTTCATTTGATTTCGATTTGCTCTCACAAACCCGACGCATTCGTCCGTTATTATTATTAATATTGTAGAAAGTTAAATTAGCAGTAATTAAAAACTTTATTCGTAAGCAGGCTGCTATTTTCACTGTAATAAAACGGTCATCGTTCTTTACAAATGGCAAATAAACGTTGATTCTCGGGCGGGCAGACAAAGGCCATTCTCTGTCATTCTCGTGCGTCCCTCGACCATACAGATGTCAATGATATTTTTTATGGTCTGATATTGAATGCGCGAGAATAATGAAGTGTGAAGTCTCGGCGCAATAATAGGATTTTTATACGGACCGCAGTATCCAGACGGTATTCAGAGCCATTATGACGAGAGAGGGGATGGGCGTTGTGTTACGACCAAAGATTTAATAAATAAGTGTGTATAGAGTGTAAATATGGGCGGTTGAGCATTATAGCCCGACGGGGTATTTTATTTTATTTCTATTTTTACAGTAAACTTACAGATAGTAAATATATTGCCAGTGTATTTGCAAAGTCTATTTTATAAAAAAAATAATTTACCTAAGAAAACGTTTACAATGATTGCATGAACAATGTATAATATAAATAACATGACCACAGTGAAAAATTGATATATACAGCAAAAATGTATTATGACGAAGATAATAAATTATAAATGATTGATATATTACTATTTATAACAATAATTTCACGGTATAATATAACAATGTGATATAATCTAATATAATATTTTAGTGTTTAAACTTTAAATAGGTAGAAAATATATTGTGTGCGCCTAGTTAGACGTGTGACGGGCCTCGGGTTGCATGGGATTAGGATGTACCGATTTGATGCTTTATTTTCATTTAAATGTTATTATTTTTTTCCTAGTGTAACCATAACATAATTATACGATATGAAATAAATAAATAAATAAAGTAAGATGGTAACTGGGAAGTATGACAAAGCCTAGATTTGATTGAAGATATATTTGATGTTGTCGTTAGTCGCGACAGCACATGTGTACATTTCCTAGACTAGCTTGGCTGTCTTATTGTGTATAAGCTTATGAACACACCTTCATAGACTATTTTTATAATAATGTGAAAATAAGAAATTGAGAACAGGTCGAAAACGGCTATATATAATATACTCTTATTTTAGTTGGTAAAATATCTACAAGCAAGCGAATATTATTCATTTCGCACACTTTCTCCCGAGCACACTTCTCCTCTAGTACATTAAACCCACTTGCCACCGTGTATAACACATAATAAGTATCCAATACCGTCGCGCCAGGCCCGTCTCGTTCATTTCTACGTCAATTTCGAGACGATCATTCTATCCGACTTGTGGGATTTAATTTCGTTCCCTTACTATAAAGGCCACAAATTGTGCTCTGTGAGTCTGTAATATTCGTGAAGAAAGACTGGCTTAGAGTGGCGGCATGTTCAAAAGCATATCCACTATACGTAGATTATAATGCTGCTTATATTAGAACGAGTCTGCCGGGCAATATCGTAAATCATTTAACCATAAGCGAGTACTTCAGCAACAATTTGTTAGATTCTGTGCCGGAAAAATACGACATACCGTCGACCGATATAAACGACTAAATCTCCAGTTAGGGTAGGTAATGTATATAATCATAAGAAAGTAAACGAAACGTCGCCGCGTCGATAGGTGCATACATTTTTAGCAGATCGAACTGTAGAAGATCGTAAGCTGGGGAGAAGATTTTTTGCAGGTAAATAAATATAGTTAGAATTTACAGCCTTATTTAGAATAACTGCTTAAGCTGCCACTAAGTGGTATCTTAGATAAGTAACGCTTATCTCGGTAAGACACCGTTCAAAATTGGTTATTTAGAAACGCTGCCCAACGGTGACTTAACTAAGCAATGCTTCGACGCTCAAAGTCGCGATGTAGCCACTAGTAACCGGTTATTTTCGTACAACGCTAGCTGTCAAAGCAGTCTTCTTCCTTTTGTGTTGGCGTCGTTTCTCAGCTGAGCTTTGTTTGCTTCGTCGGTGTTGTTGCGTGCTGCATCATTATTTATTTTCTCTCAAAATAATGGTCAACAAAAAATCAAACAATTTCAAAAAATGTAAACAATTTACATCATATCATTTTATTTGACGGACCGATATTTCGAGCGAAACTCTTCTTCTGTCAGCTCGATCAACGGATCAAATCGTTTTTTGTACATCGTTTTTGTACATAATTTTCGTCATGGTAATGGTCATAATTTTCGTCATCGTTTTTGGGAATTGTAACATAATTTTGAAACGGCGTAGAAATCGAACCTCGAATGGTCGTGGACATTGTCTATCAGTCATTATAATATGCGCTCATCCGTCAGGAGTGAATACAGAAACAAGTGACTCTTTGACTTTCGAAACAGAGGGGAGACAAATGTAATACATTCGTGTAAACGAAAAGTTGCTGATTATAATCTAAGTGACGACAAAAGTGTTACATTCGTTACTTTGACTAATCGTACTTCATTATAAAGGTAAATTGATGAAAACGCATCCTATTTTTTTCCAACATGCCGGCTCAAATACATATTTGTGCCATAAGCGTATCAAAATATGTACCTACCTATTGTGCCCACTGCCAAAATATGTACGTACTATTTGCATTTATATGAAAACAGCCATTTTTGCACTTTCGTAACTATTTATCATAATAAATATCAACGATATTTATCCGATATTTTATGCATTGATATTGATCACATCACCATATTTATTATTAGAGTTATTTTGACAATTTCGAGTATTCACATGCCGTTTATTATGACTATTTACGGGAATAACTAAAAAAATTAAATTCTGCATGTATGTAGATCTCCACAGGTATCAGAAATTATTTATTTACTAGCTATATTATTTTCTTTCCATTTGAATCTTCTTGTGCAGTCGAGCGGATTATATCACTTTTCTGTTTTAGTATATATTATATAACTTATTTAAAAGAAAAATAAATGTCCAATGGACCATTTTCGAGTACCATGCCCCTCGAAGCTAGACGTAGGCGACCATGATTGCTATCAGCACCTACCTGATTGTTCTGTGTACTAGAAAAAAATATAATGGTGGATTCCTTCGCCTTCCACCAGCTGATGGAACGCCACGACAGTATATTCAAATGCGTAGTTCCATGTTCAGTATAAAACCGGGGATACGCCCCGCCCCCTCCCTAGTCCCCTTTTAGAGGTGGAATTGAGAAGCCAGCGGCTACTTCCCAAGATGGGTTTTAGTGGTATTTAATTCACTAAGGGTCCATCACCCTACTACGGCAAGCTCCTCCGTCCTAAGCCAAAGAACTTCCGGAGGGGTGCCAGTTTATTAGCCGCTTGACGTTCAACGTTACGTCCTAGACAGTATTGCATACTATATAACATACCTTAGGTATAATATAAAATCGAATACTATCGTGGTTGTTTGACAGTACATAATAAGATACACAGAATTTTACGCGAGAAGTTTGTAACACCCGACGTTTAGGCCATGTTGCAACCGCCGTTGTCCAGGGTAGACTGAAGTGCCATCTATCGACATTCGTTGTTCTGCGGGTAGGAGGCAAAATTCTGGTGTTACTGCACAGATTATAACGGTGGTGGGGTGGTAGACTTGGCACGCGCGAATTTTGAAAATCTGCCGTGCACAATCACTGTATCTTGTGTTACGTCCTTGCGCTTGGTGATGGGCATTGAGAACATTTTAAAAAAAGGGTTCCACGTAGTAGAGTTTGCAACGACAAATATGCACAAATGTGAAATATGCACGACAAATATATCGAATATTTTGATATTTATATAAATATCAAGATATTTTCGAACTGTGGTTCTCGTGAAGTCTAACATACAAAAGCTGCAGTTTGGAAACAATTACCCTCGTGCTGCGATAAAATTTTGAAGATATCAAATTGGCGATCGTAAAGAAAGGCAGAATGAAATGTGGCAAATGGTGGGGGGTTGCGTTGGGCCATTGAAATGTCGGGCAGCTGCAGTCAACAACATAATTACGGTTTGGTTCGGTTCGGCAGCCGCGCGGCCACAGAATCGATTGAAGAAAAAACGAAGGCATCAGGATCAGAGAAACATAAAGAAAGTGTAAGATAGGCTAGCCGTTTGTTAGCGGTGTCATCTTTAATCGATGCTGGCAACGTTGAATGCATCAAACGTATGAAAGGGCCCATCTGTACTTCTCTTTGTGTAGGAAGTCAAGCCACGGCTCGCTGCCTCCTCCGCGCCGCCACTATTTGTATTCCGTATGCCCGAATTCCACGCACTATTTTGATAGGCAGATGTGAAAAATTAGGCTGGGGCCACACCTGCCCGCCACATGAGCCCGATTTTATTTATTGACACGAATTAAAGCGTAAAATTGCGCTTATGCTCGGCGGCGACCACTAAAGCGCACATCCTGCTCGTGTCCTGTGCGTGAAATATGCGGCGTGATTTCATACTTCGTTTCACCTATTGTTACCGATATTGAAAAATGGGATGTTAAGCGATCGCTGGCCAAATTTCACAACCAGCGAAATTTCACAATGTTATCACAAAACAAGTTCTCTTCATTAGCCGCATCATACTTAGCTCTGAAAATGACTGGATCTTACAACCCGTTTTATGAAAAATTCTTGTGGGTTTTGGAGATATCGCAAAAACAAATTTTGGTAATTCGGGACAAATGGGAGATTCAATGAAATAAATAATACAGCCAAACATGATTTACAATAGAGAGTCCACGTACTTATGCTAAATGGGGCACATATTTTTGGGAAATAAATGTGTAATAAATAAAAAGAAGTATACTTAGCGCCATATTCATATAATAACAGACTTCCAAATGAGACTTAAATCCATTTACACCAGCAACTTCCATGAAGTATGAAAATTGAACAAAATACAGAGAACTCCTCGAAAATACCATGACTGGAATAAATATATTTTATAATTAATAAAGTTTCTCGGTATGCTAAACATGATATTCATTTTAAATAAATATGGACATAATAAATATACAAATAATTAAGGGATGCTTTGAGTACCAAAAAGTCGACTTTGCAATGTTTATCCAAACCTAATTAAAAAATATATATTTACCCCTATATTAAGTCGACTTATCTCCGTCTACTTAAACTAATGTGAAAAAATTGTCAAATGTTACCCTTTTCACAATTTGATATTTCGCTTTCTATAGCGAATATGACTTAGTCTCCTATACACAAAAGTACGTTTTTTTCTCTATTTAATGGAATACTAAAGTGATTGTGTCCAAAATGTCGACTTATCCCCCTTTATCCATTCTCCGCAGATATCACATCAACATTTTCAATTATGTCCCTAAGTATTTTATATCATAATCTGTTTAAAAATGCTTATGGTCGCCGCATTACAACGTGAATATTCGCGACGAACCATTAGAATCGATCTCTTTCGCACTTGCATAGCCTTACGGATAGTTATCATAAGTACCTGCCGATCGGTCGCCGAATTGTATGGCCTCAATGACCAATTTGTAATGCGGCGACTATAGTATGGTCTATGAATTAATATTGCTATATCATTACTGGAATGGTAATTATTACCATTATTATACACTACTATTCAAATAATCCTACATTTATTTCAGATAATTTTGACGTCTTCCTTGAAGCTGTGAATTCAATAAGTTTTTCATAATTTTAAACTTTAGAGAAAGTATGACTAACATTTCTTTCTTTCTATCTTCTTCAGTTCGCTGATCCGATCTTTCGGCATTTGCTGTGTAAGTATAGTTTTCAGTTACCGGGCCAAATTGTATGTGATTGGAAAAGTGTGTCTCTTTTCCATTTACCAAATTCAGCATCAGCCGTGTCACGGAGCCGTGCCGTGGAGGCGCTTCAACCAAAATCACTGCTACTCGACAAATACATACAAGCACAAACATATCTAACAAATTGTATATATTAGTCAATACATTCGTTCCATTGCAGATGTTTCATAAATCGTCGTCATTTCAATCGCAGCGCAGCCGATTGATAAATTGAAAGGACATTATTCGTAATTTCCAGGCCTCCGGAGTCGCGAGCAGATTAACTAGCCGTCGTGGCAAATATAAATGGGGAATTTATGCGTTCCACAATACATTCGGGGGGGTGCTTTTCGGCGGCCGCGGCGAGGCACGATGCGCGGACCCCCGCTGCAACGCGGCCCATACCCGGCCAAATTGTGCGTGTGATTGATGATTGCGCCGCTGGAAATTTAAAATCGTGATAGCGCGTATTTTTATTTGCTCCACCGCGCCCGTTTGGCGCACAGTGGCACGATGCCGGGCAACACTCGAAAAACCAGCAAATTTTTAAAATATGATAGAGGATACAATTTCATAAAGAAGTGACTGATGATTCAATAACCAGGTTCACTTAAATCGAGAACAAATGAACCCTAGGACTGACAAAGACGTCAAAATAGCACATAACCAGACCAGACGACAAAACAGTGTCGAATACCTATTAGTGATTGTCTGTAACACTGAAGAATTGAGAAAGGCAAAAGATCGAGAGATTAGTACCGTAAAATATGGTTAAAAAAGGTGAGCTTATTGGTTGGGCATTTGGGCTAGACACACATATTTTTGCTCAGTTTCGTTTTCGACTATCGAAAAGTTGAAACTATAACTTTTTTATTTTGGGCCTTTGTTACTGAAAAAAAATACTAAATATTTTAAAGCCGAACTGAAAATGCTTTTTCGACGGTTTTTTCATGCCTTGAAAAAAATGCCCGAATATCCCGAAAACACCGTATATGCATAAATACATCACGTCTCTCCTCGCCACTCACCAAAGAAACGAGCGAGAAGGAAGGGAGAAGGCAAACACATTTAATCGATATTCGGCGTCAAGCACTCGCGTTAGGTACTATACTAGTATACTCGTACACCCGCATGTGTCAACAATAATCATCATCATAAGTTCATAGACATCAGCGGATCACAAAAGGTCAGTATGCAGGTACAAACCTCCTTGATACTCCTTGATACAGGTGGAGCATAAGAAACAAGTGTTTTGAAAGTGCTAATAAAATTGTTAGTTTTTGCTCTAAACAATAATAATTGGTAAACAACATATGTAAGAATAAAGCGTTTTACAATATTCATAAAAGGAAAATTACATCTTGCACGCGATGTCCGGTTTCACGAAAAATCGCCTCCATTCGTTTCAGCAAGTCTGTTAATTCGAGTGATTTCTTGACGGATCGCTTCCATTAATTCATCTAACGTGCCAGGTTTGGCCTCGTAAACATGCGACTTGAGGTATTCCCATAGAAAAAATCACTTATGAACAAGCCAGAAGACCGAGAAGTCCATAAAACGTCACCAAATCACGAAATGAGACGCCTAGGAAATAGGCGATGAAGAACAGTTATAGATACTCTGGCGGTGTGTGTCGATGCCCCATCTTGCAGAAATCACAAATCTTAAAGATCCACACCTCTTCTTTGTAAATCAGGTATGACAAAAGTATTCACCATATGAATGTAATGCTGAGATGTAATAGTAACGGAAACCCTATTTTCTCAAAAAAAAATAGTGATCAATAAAACCAAATCTTCAAAGAAAAAGGAATGTTTTGAGTCCAGGAATGGATGATAACATGCCGCCCGCCCCTCCCTTTTCTAACGACCGAGTACTACCGATAAAAAAACACCTGGTTCCCATGCCCCATCCTATAGGTAGGCATGTCATTCAGAGAGGTTGTTGTAAAATACACACATCTCATAACATTCAGTAAAAATTTTCTCCTAAATAAATGCTAAATTATAAAATTTATGATGTCAATGAATTTTATTTATACAAGCTTTTCGTGATTAGACTCACTGTGCTTCACAGCTTGCTCGCTGGCAGGCTCACTGTCCTGCTTGGTGAGCGATCGCCACTCAATGAGAGAAATAACGCTCGAGTAACTTTGCGCTGAGCTTTGTGAATTGTGAGCATGATCGAGAGGCGAGAATGGCTCTTGAGTTCATTCTCTATAACAGCTTGTATGATGATACTTGATTTACAGCAAAGTCTAGTTTTTTATAAGAAAAAAATGTCCGTAATATTAGCATTTATCCCAATCACACAATAAATACCCCACGACATCGCTTGATTAACACAAACCACAGTTTTTTTCATGAACCCCAATTCTAAAAGGCCCCAAAGCGGCTCCCGTTGCAGTCTTCTCTTTTGTTCCGACTTCCTCTCCTTTTATAAATTTCCCTCCCGCTGTGCGTCAATTTCGTGCCATTTTTTGTGAACACATCTCGTATATAATGGATTTTATTTAAACCTCTACCTGTGAGCGAATTCTATGCAGGGATACGAATAATGGCCCCGTATATAGAATATCTATTTGCAGTATTTATTTGTCATGAGTTGACGTTTCCGGTGCCGCCTGCGCCGGTATCCTATGTCAAGATCTTATATTCGTTAAAAAAACAATTCTTCATAGTTTCGGGTTATATGACTATCAAGGAACAATTTTATATCAGAGATGACGTCATTAATCGCGATCACCATTACATATAATGCTCTGAATACATTACCATAATTGACATGACAAACACAATATTTACATACTGAATAAATGAACTAGTCTTACCTTATGGAATGTATGTCAAGGCCAATCGTTCAAGAAGACACGACAGTTCCAACGTAAACTCTGCCACATTCTGTAAAAAAATAAGAAAATACACAAGTTAGTTTACTACTGCACTGCACGCTTTTCAATGGGTAGAGATTTCTTGTTGACCAGCGATGGGGTTAGAATCTCTAGAATATAAAATTTCACGTCGATTACTACACCATAATTTAGTAGACGCATGCTTTTTCATCCATCCTAACAAGGATATATAGGATTAGTTTTTATTAGTGAGCACCCATTAAGAGCGTGATTCTGTGGGTACATAAAACTAATCAAAAATATGACAAAAAGTTTTTTTTTAATATTAGGGAAATTTTAGATATTATGAGATTATTATATATAAAACGGAGTTAAAAATTGAAAAAGATTATTGATTTAGCACTTTGTTACCGAGGAAAAGCATATTTTATTTTAAACTTTCGTATAATCAGTATCTTTTTCTGAGTAACGAAGGCCTACATCACACAAACATCTTATAGGTGATTTTCGACTCAGTTTATTTATGTAGAACAATCCCATATAAATCTGAAACTACATAATATAAAATATCAGGAAAAGTAGCGATATACATAGGCAATTTTGGACTGTTCCGTGATTGGTAATCCCTGACTTAACCAAAATGGCTTAAAACCTATTCCAATACGTTTCTTCTCATCACCACAAATCTAAAAATACTCATATATGCCATGCTTACTCTACTCCTCCGGGCTAAGTAAATCAGGTTATACCTGCAGCAGCACTCAACCAAGTAAACCAGGACACACCTGCAGCAGTACCCAAATGGCCTAAAACCTATTACAACAAGTTTCTCTCGTCACCACGATTCCAAAAATACCCATATACGCTATGACTGCTCTACCTATTGGTTAGATCCTCCTACAGGCAAAGTAAATCAGGATACACTTGCAGCAATACCCAAATGGCTTACAACCTATTCCAAAAAGTTTATTTCGTCCCCACGATTCCAAAAATACCCATATACGCTATGCTTGCTTTATCTATTGGTCAGATCCTCCCCAGGCCAATTAAACCAGGATGCATCTGCAGCAGGACATATGGGACTCGGATGGAATTTGCTGCTACCCGGTGGTGCTTAGGGTGACCAAGAGAGGCGGCATACCAAATTTGGTGAAGATCGGTCTACGGAAAGTCTTCGGACATACGGACAAACAAACGCACAAGCGAACAAACGCACGGCATGCATCAGACTATATCGCCCGTGCTACGTAGTAGGTAATACGGACGGGACAAAAACCATTAAAGAAATTGTCCCAACATAAAATTGTTTGCTTTTATTTTAAAATTTAAGTCTATACGTATGTTTAGTTTTATAGTAGTCATTCTGTATAATCATTGTATGAGGAAGACAAACAAATAAAAGTTTTGAAACTTGGGTGTGATGTTCAAAACTCATAACTCTCCCCTCCCTTCCACCTGACGATACCACCTCTTCCCTCCCACCATTTTGAAATGTGTCCCTGTTAACGGTATTATTTTTTTTGGGAAAACTATATAGCTAGGAGAAAATTATTAAAGGCAAAAATAATCCCTAATAAATTCTTAATAAAAAAGATTCTATATCTTTTTTTGATAGGCTTGATGGTATTCAAGCTATAGTTAGGTAAATTTTGGAAAAACTTGACTGTTAAAAATTACAATACCAGCTCAATTTTCTCAAAATCTATAAAAGATACTAAAGAAAGATCACAGACTTAATTAATAGTTT
>JAOPUG010000036.1:27315269-27326992 GCA_027564375.1 Micropterix facetella | reverse complement strand
ACAACACTCGACGTGATATTTTGCCTCATTGTCTATTGAGTGTGCGCCATTAGGGAATTCCCGGCCACAATTAAAAACGGCTCTTTCGACGCCGACATCTCCTTTCTTGCTGTCGCCGTTGCATTTATGTCGTTTTATCTCTTTTCATCGCCCCCATATGACGGCGACTTAGTACTTTATTTCTACATCTGTGTTACGTCATTGCACTTCCATTAGGGCGACGATATATGTAAGAAAATCTCATACAAATCTCACAACAATCTCATACGACCATCTTATCCAAATGCGCCGAACGAAGACAGCTCGGCGGATTTGTATGAGGAAATTCATAGAATCGCGCTGTAGAAAATATTATTTTAAAAAAATACTAATATTTTATTTCAGAAAAAAAATCGATGGTACTGCAAGTTTAATGTATATAGTTTATATAAATAAATATCAAATTTAAAAAACTGTAATAATAAGTCATATTCAATAGTGAATATGGTTGAAACGCACTATTTGTATTTTAAAAAATAACAAGAAAAACTTATTTTTTTTAAATTTCGCGATAGTCATAAACTTTAAGACTATTGTAAAAATGCCTCCTATTTTTAAACTTCTTGGTCCTGCTCTTTACTGTTCAAAAAATGCCCGTTCAAAAAATGCTCTAAAATTAAAATTTCCTGTATATTTTCTCCTCCCCATTTTTGAATTTTTTTTTATCATTTTTGAAAAATCTGAAATTGCTGTGCACTTAAAGAAAGTATCCCTAGTTACGATAATTTCTGTCAGTTGGCTAGCATCATCTAATAGTTCACTACGGCGGTTCAAAAATTTCCAAAAAATGTAATCGTCGAAATTTACATACATCATCGCCTTAAAGGTTTTCTAAGGATAACGTTGTACTACCCAGTGAATGTTATTCGCGAGTATGATAGTATGGAATCAAAGGAGCAGGGCATACTTTTAGATAGAAAATTCTAATATTCACTGTATGTAGAGAAATACGTCTAAATTGCATACTTTTTGTTCAGATATCCCGTTCAGAATCCCCTTTTTGTTGCGGTAAAATTTGGTTTGAAGCAATATTTTTTTCTAATTTGCTACGCACTTGTTTGTTTTGCAAAGCAGTAACTGCGAGAAGATCAGCGATCGAATCTTGTATTTTGAACCTATTTTTAAAACTATTAAAATTTCGCCATCTATCGAGTTTCGCTTAACTATGCCACAAGTATTCTGGTAAGTGACTAGAACTTCAACCGATAGGTAGCGATTGAAAATTCTTAAATATTTTTAGAATCTGACACCCTGTAGAATATATTCTCGTAATATTGCGGAATAGCAGTTTCAATAGAATGAAAATGGCACACTAACAGACAGATTGACAACAAACACACCGCCCGCGCCTAGCCGCCAGCTAAAATACAAACACAAAATTTCTAATCGTTAGATGCCTAGGAATAAAATGTATTACCAAAAAGTCAGAATTTTGCAGTTTTTTTACACTTTTACTGCTCAAAACGAAATTAAAGCTAAAAATAGTAAAAAGAAAAATTGTTGGCCATGATGACACGCTTAAAATGAGGAACTAGTCGCCTGTGTTTAATCCATCTGTTTAGACAAAAATAATGAGGTCAGAATATAATCATAAGGGCCGAAGTTTGACAAACCCTTGGGGTTTCCTCCTGCCAGGTTTTCCTTTACTTTTTTGTATTTTTGGAGCGAAGCTCATTTACCAGGGTTACACGCGGCGAGAGTGAACTGGCAAAAACTATAATGGGACACTTCTGGTGAGACGCTTTACCGGCATAAGTGTGAGGCGCTTCTTTTTTTGTATTTGTGGCAATTCCACGCAGCTTGGTTGCTGTTTGATCGTCAGGAGTGCCTGTAGTTTCCCTTCAGCCCCCTCCAAATTAACCCCTTCTCTACCCCCCCCCCTCACGCCCATCCCTCATTCCCCGCTTCCCTACTCCAGCTTCCTAACCATTCCCCGCTTTTTATTATTGATGCTCTTTAGCGGATCTACTGTAGATGCCACTATAATCAGGTCTTGGCGCGCCCGATAGACATAAAATAAACATTTAATTAGTTAAGAGCTTCGCTCCTATCGGGTGTCCCACGACACCTCTGTTTTTTCCTTGCATTTACATATGTACAGCAATGCGTAATGTAGCCGGATATGATATGGTATATGATAAGAAAAAAAAATCGTAAACTGTAAATATGTAATCCAATCTCTGTCATCTCCGGAGAATACGCGCGCGTCCGACGGCTACGCTTGCTCGGATCCGCCCTAAACAGAAATTTAAAAGTTCAGCAAAATTTTCATTTCATAAAGTGCTACTTAGGATACGTGCCAGCCACCTAGAAATTTCATTCGCTGCTATGTCCGTGCGGTATGGGCTGGAGCCCTCTAGGCGCTCTACAATTCGCCTCAACAAATTTCGCTTTTGATGTCGAGGTCAAACGTATGCAGCGGGCGTTCAAAGCTTTTTTCTAACCGAAATCGCGACTGTGCTCGACGCGACCAAGAAATTCCTTTGAAAGCTCCACCCGACAGCTTTATTTCGTTTTAATTTACTCGCCCACCGAAAGCACTGGCTCGATAAAGTAACCATTTTTCGCGGTGGCGAATAAATAAATACTTAGCAACAAAGAAAATACAGGTAATATTCTTTTGTGACCCATATCATTCAAAAAAAGAAAAATTAAATATTTTGTTTTGCGCGGTAATTGGACAAACTGCCACCCCGATTCCAGCCGTGTCACAAACTGGCAGATGAATGAATCTGTGCGGCCTTAAATCGTTTGCACATACTTGTTATTTCTACTCTTGCACATACTTGCTATTAGTACTATTGTACCATATTTATTATCAATTAGCTATTACTTCAGTTTCTCCCGAGGGGGCCAAATCTTACAATCCTGCAAGGCACGGTAACTCGAGTAAACTACGTCCGATTTCAAAAAATCTTCCGCCAATCGATGGCCAATCCGCAGAGCCCAGTTGATTTTTGGGTATGAAAAACCTTACAGTTATTTAGTTTTAAGTAAGTTAAGTTTGCAGCTGCCGCCTTTATTCCAAAATAGCAAAACGAATGTACTAAGGCACTATGCGTCTATAAGAAATTTTTCGTTGTATTTTGAATCTATTTTTAAAAATATTAAAATTTTATTGGAAGTGATTTGAATTTAAGCCGATAGATGGCGATCGAAAATTCTTTAATATTACTTCGGCCACCCAAGAGGCCAAGTCTTGAAATCATGTTATGCAATGCAATGTTAGTATGCACGATAACTCTAGTAAACTGCTTCCGATTTAGAAAAATCTTTCGGCAATCGATATCTATGGCTATGCGCAGAGCCCAGTTATTTTTTGGGTATGTGCGTCCTACGGTTTGTTTTTTATTGTAATAAAGAAAATAATACTATGAACTGATGTGTCACTGGGCGAGCGCTGAAGTATCAGGTGAACATACGCGCTGTGTCGGTGCGTGTATACATGATTACATCATTCGCCACGCCCCAGGTGCCCGCGCGCGAGCGAGGCGCAGCGCTGCAATCGGCATTGCCTTAGATGGTTAAGGGCGACTAGTGTGACGCGAGCCCACGCCTCGTCATCTCTTATGAGCGCTTAATATCGACACAGAGATATGACTAGCCACGTGATAGATAAAATTAGATGGACATTTTTTTGAAATAGGACGTAGTTTACCTGCTTGTGCATACTAACAAAACCTCTCAGGATTTTAAAAATAATACGCCCCCTAGAGGAAGGGGGTGAGGGGGGAGAAGTAAATATTTCAACTAGGTATAAAATGTTATATTAATACTTAGATAAAGGTTTAAACTCACGTCTGAATAAAAGATTTATTTAATAATCTTCATATCTAATGAGTAATATAGGTGGAGGAATATCGATGAAAACGAGACAAAATGGCTTTATGAGTTTTGTATTATACTTTTATAAAATAACATACCCCTAAAATAACATATTTTTCTAAAATTTTCGAGTAAAATAAAGTGAATGAAGACATTTTCATAATATTACTTCGGCCACCAAGTAACCAAATCTTGAAATCCTGCTCAGTTTTATTGCTATGCAAGTTAACTCGAGTTAACAACTTCTGATTTAAAAAATATTTTAGCAATTGATAGATATGGCCAATTCGTAAAGCCCAGTTAATTTTGGAGTATATACAAACTAAGGTACATTTTTATTGTAATAAATTAAATACAATTAATTGATTTGTGTTTTTGTGAGCGCGCTGAGCTATCAGGGGAACATACTCGACGAGGCGATCATATAGCGTAGCCCGCCAGTGAGCAAGCGAGACGCTGATTGCTGTCAGCGTTTCGCTTGCTCGCCGGTGGATCGTGCTGAGCGTGCCTCACGATATGATCGCCTTATCTATGATTCCCTGATATCTCAACGCTCGCACAAACTCGTACACGATGAGTCGAGTAAACTGCGTCCGATTTAGGGAAATCTTTAGGAAAATCTTTCAGTAATCGATAATTATGGCCAACAAGCAAAGCCTAAGCCCCTGTGCCGCACGAGGCGAGAAGCGCTGTCTTCCGCTACCGAGGTAGTCACCGAGGCCCACTTGGACACCTCTTTTGTGCGCAAACATAGAAAAAAGTCACACGGGTCTAGGTCTGGTGAATAAGGAGGGAGAGAAACGATAGTCCACCCCTGAGAATCCAATCTTCAGACCACAATATTCCGTGGACGCCCTCACTAGCATGCTTAAATAGTTTAAATTTAGTGCTAAAGCCTCGTGGGCAATCTTACGGTGGTAAGCTTTGATTGGCGCAATTGAAAGACGAAAGATTCATTCATATCGACGATTTTCCTTTGCAACATAAACCACAATATGTTTGGTTAAACCAAAGAGTTAATCAATGGTGTATTCAAAAGTATCAAATTAAAGAATACTTCGGCTTCATGGACACAAAATTATTTTTATTTTTCCCTTTTATTGTAATTAATTTTAAGTAACATCGTCTTGAGATTTATCTCTAACGTAACATTTAAACCCCTTCCACACAGTAATTCGTCTTCATTGCTGGAGTCATTACAGGCATGGCAAAATGGATCTCTCGTGGTTTACGTGCTCAGTTAAGGTAGTTCTTTTAAACCACCCTCAATATATTAATATATTATACATACATACAAAATAATAATCATATGGGCCGAAGTTTGACAAACCCCTGGGTTTTCCCCCTGCTCCAGTTTCTGGTTCAGAATCTGACTGCCAAGCGAGACGCCGCTAGCGTCGATTCGGTCGAGATGGCTACTGCTCGCGGACGTGACACAAGCTCCACGCTTTTTACGTCGTGGGATGATCGCCTGGCTTTTTTCCCTGCCAGTTTCATTACAGAATCAAATTTTTTCATAGTTGCACATTGGAGCTCATTAAGTTGCTGGTTTCGAAATGTTTGTTTGTGTTGTTGCATCTTATTATTTTAAAGTCGTATTATAAGGTTCATATTGTCCAAAGTAAATGATCTCTATTTAGAGTATAAACTTTTTCGTCTTCTGCAGGTGCTTCCTGGTTCACTTGGCATGGCGGAGGATCTGACCAATAGGTAGGACAAGCATAGCATATATGGGTATTTTTAGAATTGTGGTGATGAAAGAAACATATTGGAATAGGTTTTAAGCCATTTTGAATGAGTCAGGGGTTACCAATCACGGAACGGGCCAAAGTTGCATATGTATATCGCTACTTTTCCTGTTATTTAAATAATATTTTCTTTATTGAAAAAATCATCCTTCATTATATTTTTTTATACAGTTTTAAAAGTATGCAATATTAAACACATGTTCTATACTCAATTATATGTGAAAATTTTGCGTCCTAAAATAAAATTCGTTTAGGTTGCATCTATTTGTGTCCATCCATTGTGTTTCTTTTTCTTTTCAGGAATGAGCCTGCATTAGCTGTATATTTTTGTAATTCAGTGTAGACATATTAATATTTATAGTATTATATAATATTATTATTATTGTTATTATTGTTGCTGTTGTTGTTAATAATGTTAGCCTGGTAAATAAATTTAATTAAAAAATATCTTAAATAAAATATTTAAATTTTGGGTTTGATCTGAATAAAAACTAGTTGATTTTTGCGCGTCTGAGGCGCCCGTCAAACAAATCAAATTTCGAACGTTACAGGGGGCCGCCCCGCCACCCTACCGCCAGCAGCACCCTCCCCCCGTCTTAGGTACCAATTGGCTGGACGAATGGATGGTGGTCGTTCAACTTGCCATACACTCCGTGAGACAAACGGAAAATATTATTATTATTATGATATTTTCTCTACAACAATTGAAAAGAAAAAAAAGAAGCAAAGAATAAATAACTGAAAGAGATTTTTTTCTGTAATTGACTATACTAGCGGTAAATTACTTAATTTCACTAATTTCTTATATTGTTATTTACTTAATTTCACTAATTTAAAACGGAACGCGGTCAGATGCGAATAAATAAAACACTTATACTTTGGTAAATGAACCTTTAATTCGTGTACATTTAATTCGTGATTTTTTGGAATTTAAAAATTGCTCTGCATTCATCAGTTTTTTTTATAAAACGACAGATTAAGTACACAATATTACTCAAAAACTGCCCGAGAAAACCTATTTATGATCTTTTGCGCTATTACCTAACAACAAAAACAACAGCGGTCACTACGTGAAATAATACAAATAACGCGGATCACCAATTACAACCATTTTTGTCATATTGCCTACGGCGCGGGCGATAGCTGGTCCTCCACGTTTTTCTGTAACCGTCAATATTTTTCGTGTTTCATATTTGTTTTTCACTTTTAATAGTGCTTGTAGAAAAATTGTGTATAGTGTGGTTAAAAACTGTGTTCAAAGTTTTCGTCATTTTTATCGCTATATCATATTAGCGATATCATATAGAGCTAATTACCGATTTGATTCAAACAATATAAGAAATTCTAGGCCTAGATGTAGATAAAACGCATCAAATCACCTCGAGTACATCTTTTTAAGTGGACTTTCTATGCATGCAGTCCACTTTTATCAAGACGCATTCAACGAGAATGAACGTGTTCTATATAATATCGGAGTCAAAATGATCCTAAACACTCGAATTCATCTGAAGAAGAAGAGACGATAAAAACTTCCAGTAATGCTCCAGTTCATCGCCCTTACCTGCCACTGCATTGCATCCATTTCCTATCGAGCAAAGCCTCTCTGTGCATTTGCGTGTCATTCAAATTAGACGGACGCGTCCGTCCGTCCCGAAGAGCGGCATGAGCCGCCGCCGCCGCCGCCGTGAGAAATGAATACTCTTATCAAAAGTTAAACCAATTTAGATTAGAGTCAGAGTAAATCATTCCGTCTGACCGCATTTCGGCGTTTCGTTCTGAGCGGAGCGGAACTGCGAGAGGCGGCCACGTAGACGCGCGGCTCTCCTCGCTGTGTATATTTTACCCTCGATATATACATACATACACCCTCCCCTATTTCACCGTTACAAAGGGTGAGTTGGACATGCTTACATTTAATTTGGATTAACAACGTCATCCACCTCAGGCCCTCATTTTCGAAAAGTATGCATCACGAATTGTTTTATCCGATCGCTCAATTAACTATCCAAGGATAAGCAGTACATAAAATGTAACATTGGCCTACATGTTTCATAGATTATAAATCTTATCGGGTTAATAAATCTTATCATGTAAATGTTTTAATATAATTTATAATTATAATATAATTATAAATAATTCTGATGTCAATTTGCATATAGACAAATAGACACCGACATTTTCGGGAATTTATTTATTACTTACTAATTACAACTAGTATCACAAAACATATTACATAATGAACATGGGATTAAAAGCTATTTACAGAAAAAAAAAACATACGGCTTAGTCAAGCAAGAATGTCAGTTAAAAGTTGACATGTCCATAGAGAAAATCAAACTGACGCAAAAGAAAATCCACGTTATAATTTGTCACAATTTCGATTATCAGGAGCAGTATCTCGCTGAACTTATTTCTATTTTGCATTAAATACTACTTGAATACTACATTAAATACTATTTTGCATTAAATATTTTGCATTAAATACTACATTAAATACTACTAGCGAATACCCGGCGTGCGTTACAATGCCACCGTTACGTATCGGTACTGGTTTATGATCGCTTCCGAGCAGCGTTCTTTGTGGCGCGTTAGGTATTGAGTTGAACGGCTTACTTTGTGGTGCGTTAGGTATTAAGTTATGTGGTCCGCTATATCCCCCTCCCCCACACGAAAAGTCGCTCTGGTCAGATACTGGAGTTGTGCGACGACGCAACTGAAGCAGTCAAGGTCACTGCATTTCTTTAGGGTCACTGAATTTTTCAAGGAGTGATAGTTTAGGAACGCATAGGATGAACAAACTTCCCATAGAAAATGGGAAACGTTCCTTAATAAACGGGCTATCTAACGCAAAAGATTTAAAAAATCGGACAGGTAGTTTAGGAACGCAAAAGGGACAAAGAAACTTCCTGTAGGAAACCTAAATTTCCATGGTAAATTTTCCTCAATAAACGGGTTATTTAATGCAAAAAGATTTTTCAAATCAGATTGGTAGTTTAGGAAATCTTTAAGGACAAACAAAGAAACATTCATTTTTATATATACAGATTTCAACTGAAGGTTAACCGGAAAGAAAGATGAATGGCACACTCAAACACAAAATGATAGTGATGCCATCTGGTAGTTCTTCATGTTGGCTATCATCCTGCATACCAGAAAAATGTCATAGTGAAATCAATGTCGTAGTGTTATGAAATTAAAAATGATTATTCATGGACTGTGATCCTTCTTTTTTCGAAAATATTCTGGCGGTGGTAGTCATTTGGACGTATTCGCGTTCTCTTTCTCACAACATGACGATTGAATAATGGAAACCAACAAAAAAAATACAAAAATATATTATACAACAATTATACAATAATTAACAAATTTCAGTGGTCTCGGTATCTTTCCTTGAAGAGGACAGTGACATGAAACCAGGATACAAGTTCCTAGGATGGGCGTCTCCAGGAAGCTCGGGCGAATTGCTAGTTTCGCAATGATAGTTTGTCTTATAGCCCGTTTATATTCAGCCCCTGCTGCTGCTGCTCAGCTGGCTACCGTAAATACTGCCGCGGCAAGATCGATGGCAGTGAACGTTTACATACTGCCACTCGCACTGCCTGTCCTTTGACTGCCGCACGAAAAACCGCCCATTGTACATACTGCTCCACCACTCACTTAGCTTTTCACTTTAGGCGTTTTTCGCTATATTTATTTTTCGACATTGTACCTTGGTATATCCGTCTCACTGCCACTGGGCGCTGCCCGTCCTTTTGCACCGTTTAAAATTAAACTGTGGCCAAACAAATTAAAACGTGGCTATAAGTGACTTTTTCTTGGCTTTTACTTCGCCAATTGGAGTATTCTCCATAATTTCGCTAATTCGTATCCCATATTATTCCCTCAATTTCGAGCAGTTCTAAAAGAACGAATGTTTTCTCGTTGCTGCTCCAGTCCAGTAGCATTTGGGCAGCCCACAAAACGACGTGCATTTTGGTCGTGCGCTTTACGATGCTGCCCGTCCTTTGACTTCCGCCCAAAAAACCGCTTATTTGGCGATCGCTGGGCAGTGCGAGTGGCAACGGCAGGAGCATGAGAAGTGAGATGTTTACATACTCGTGATGCCCACTTCCCTGCCGAATTGGGCTTGAATGTAAACGGGCTATTACGACTATGAGCGTTGGCCTCGCCCAGGCCTCCCTGAAAGGATGCTCCTCGTACATTTCTGGCTCTTTAACACTGTGCAGATGGAAGGATCTGCTTTCAACGCTTCAGGATGCTACTCGCCTTCTCAACCATTTCTGGTAGCTCAGCCTGAAGGTTGTGGATGAATCGGCTGACCTTCTATTGAGGCGCGATGGTGGTGCCTCAGGTGGTCAACCTTAACCTACGTCACCATTACTCCTTGCCACTCAATTAGATGAATTCACCATGTTCCATTTCCCAGAATTATAAGCAGCCACTTCAATATAATTGCTTTATTTAATATTCATTTAGTTTTGTACAATATTTAAAAGCGGGTTTGGTTACTGATTTAGAAGACTAGAAATATTGGTCACGTGCGACAAAAACGCATGGCTGGTGTATTCTTGGCACATTATCTACTTTTACAATTTCCGCTTTCATCTAGGTAAACCACTGAAAGATTAATGTGATGCAACAGGATTAAAGTATCAGTTTTGTGAGAGTCAAGATGGAGGTAATTACTTTATGATGGTCGGTCACTGTTGAAATAGGTATATTTTCACATTAGCGCGACTGCGCATTTTATTTCTCCTGTTATTTAATTTAATAATATTTGATTATCGTTTAGTTAGTGTATGTATTTTGACATTTAGCTTTGAACGGTCTATTTAGTTTCCACGCGTTACATATTATTTTACCCACCGCGAGGCGCATATGGCCATTCAAGAGAATTATACTTTCAACTCAATAATAACAACTATGTTTCATTAAAACGTAGCTGATATTGCAGATCAGCATTAATGACTTTTTATATGAACTTTGCTGATATTGCGCCAGTATTAATAATATTTTAGTTGGACGTTGCTGATATTACATGTCTGCATTGATATTGTTTTAGATAAATGTTGATTTTTCTTTACAAAATAAAATTGGAATAACGGTACCTTTTTTCATTATCCACGAGCAGCTGGTAAGTGAGATTCTAAGTGTACTTGATTACAGCTGCTAGCGAAGTATGTACTGCTTAGGCTCAATCGCGGTTCATGTGCGACCGTGCTGGGCGATTTCCAACTCGGCGTAGTAAGTATGTGCTCTGGCTAGCCGGCGGCTTTCAGTGAGAAGAGTGGGAGATTTGAAAAACTAAGAAGAGAGAAGGAGAACATAACTTCTGTCAAAGCAACGGTCGTCTAAGTAAAGGTATATAATGTATATCACATGACTGAACCTGTACTTAAGAGAAGAAGAGAAGCGTGACCTCGCCGTAAGACGATGAACGGCAAAATAGAACGATCTGCCTTTCAAATTTGGTAAAGCACGGTATGCTCGCTGATAGTGCGGCCATACGTTAACGGATCTGATACAGCAATTCTCACAAGGCTAGCGTCAATGCCGTACAAAACGATTACACAATAAACAGGTAATAATTCTAAAAAATCTTTAGTCCAATAGTGGTCCTTGAATTTTCAAATAGATCTCTATCGAAATGTAATTCCTAACCGATTTCTTACAGTCACAAAATAATTTCTGAAAAACTATAATAGATAAAATTGTAATCTGGTAAAGGATTTTTTAATAAAAGGTACATCCTTAATTCTCTACTGAACACGCACACACACAAAAGCGCAATCAGAGCTTAGCCACGCCTTTGGGCTCGGCTCTACTTCTTCTTTCTCGCATAAATGAGACAGGAAATGTTTGATACTTTAGGATGCTTGTTGCCAAATGCCAGCCGATATATTTTGTAACATTACATACAAATTTTAGGTGATTTTGCAAAATCGGAAACGCTAATGTTCTCTTCGTTGCTCACAGGTAAGAAAGAGGTAAGAAAGAGATGCACATCGTGGCGCTACAATGTCATTGCAACTGTGATGCACAAGGTACATAGAGAATTTCTTCTTCATGTGGCTTATACAACCGCTGATAAGTACATACATAGATATATAG